>BQNB010102445.1:0-19669 GCA_026074375.1 Tanacetum coccineum | reverse complement strand
ACCACTCTCTTCAAATGATTCTTGCCCTCAAGAATCAAAAGAAAATTTAGGAAATTTCTTCTTCAAATCAGTGGCCAATTGCCAAGTAGCATCATCAGAGGAACCATTTGACCACTGAACTAGGACATAGACAGCAAGCTTATTATTAACTTTCACCATCTTCCTCTCTAAAACCTTAATTGGTACACACATCAAACTGCCATTAGGATCACATTGAGGAAGAACTAGTTGTACTGCAATTGGATCACCCATGAAGATTTTTAACTGAGATACTTGGAACACTTGATGGATTTGTGGTGGTAGGAGTAACTTGTAAGCTACCATGCATACCTTATTCACCACTTGAAAGGGTCCATAATACTTTGGTAACAACTTGTTATACTTGCCCTTTCTTACTGAAATCTGCCTATGGGGTTGTAGTGTAAGCTACACCCATTGACCCACTTTAAAACTTTCTGGATTGAGCCATTTCCAAATGAAATTGCAGCATCTGAATAATAGCTTCGCTAGCAGCCAGTGACCTATCCACAATATCCAATTTGCTTTGCCCAAGACAATAGAGAATAGGAGAAGTAGGTGGTTGGCCAAAAACTGCTTCAAAAGGGGTAGTCTTAATAGATGTATGGAAATTGGTATTGTACCAATATTTTACAAGAGGTAACCATTTAGCCCATTCTTTAGGTTTCTCCCCAGTCATACACTTAAGATAACATTCCAAGCATCTATTGACCACCTCAGTGTGTCCATCTGTTTGAGGATGATAGGCAATAGAAAAATAAAGGCTTACTTGTAACATCTTAAAGAGTTATTTCCAAAACAGGCTTAAAAATATCTTGTCCCTATCACCTACAGTCACTTTTGGCAGGCCATGTAACTTGTATATGTTGTCTAAAAACAACTGAGCAAACTGTATTGCAGTAAAAGGACGACTCAATGCCATAAAATGGCTATACTTGGACAATCTGTCAACTACCACCATGATCACTGTCTTGATATGAGAATTAGATAAACCTTCAACAAAATCCATAGAAATCTCTAACCAAATAAGAGTAGGAATAGGATGTGGATGAAGTAAGCCAGGATAAGCAGAGACATGAGTTTTGCTTCTTTGACAAACAACACACATAGCCAAAAATTCCTTACATGTTTCTTCAATTTCTTCCAATAACAAAAACTTTGAATCCTTTGAGTAGTAACAGCAACTCCATAATCCCCACCAGTAGAATCACAATGAAAATGAGTTAGTAATGACATTGTAAGATCTGCATCATTGCCCACTACCAGTTTTCCTTTCCTTCTAAGCTGATTATGAGACCAAGAGTAGTGTTTGGAAATAGGTTTACCAGCCTTTAAATTTTGAATCATAGTATTAAGTGTAGGATCAGTGGACCAACTTTCCACTATCTTAGGCATAAATCAGTTGATATAGTAGAAATTACCATTTGTAACAATTGTCCACATGTATCAACTCTAGATAGAGCATTGGCATCCCCATTATCACTACCTTTCTTGTATTGTATCTCATAATCAAAACCCATAAGCTTTGGCAGCCATTTCATCTGAGTTGGTGAGTAATCCTTTGCTCCAATAAGTATTTAAGGCTAAAATGACCAGTCTTGATAATGAAGTGTATGTCCAACAAATAGCCTCTCCATTTGTGCAACGCTTGAATAACAACTAATAACTCTTTCTTATAAGTGGACAAGGTGTGGTGTCTATGGGCTAAAGTCTTACTGAAATAAGCAATGGGATGGCTGCCCCAATACCTTCTCCTGATGAATAAGTCTCTACCATAAATGGTTCATCAAAATTGGGAAGCTTAAGAACAAGAGCACTGACCATAGCTTCTTTGAGGTTGAGGAATGCAGATTGGATTTCTTCTGACCACACAAAGGCATTCTTCTTCATCAGGTTAGTTAAAGGTTAACTAATGGAAGCATATCCCTTGATGAATCTCATATAGTAACCTGTCAACCCAAGAAATCCCCTTAACTGTTTGAGATTACTAGGTACTGGCCACTGTTTCATTGCCACAATCTTTGACTCATCTGTTGCTACCCCTGCACCAGTAATCACATGACCAAGATACTCTACCCTTTTTGCTCCAAACACACACTTAGACTGTTTGGCACATAAAGTGTGTGCCCTCAAAAGCTATAAAACCAATTCCAAATGATTGACATGAGACTGCAAATTAGGGCTATAAACCAGAATATCATCAAAGAATACTAACACAAACTTCCTCAAATATTCCTTAAACACAGAATTCATCAAAGCCTGAAATGTGGAGGGTGAATTGGTCAACCCAAAAGGCATAACCAGAAACTCATAGTGGCCCTCATGAGTTTTGAAAGCTGTATTTCCCACACCATCTTGACACATTCTAATATGATGATACCCTGATCTCAAATCCAATTTTGAAAAGTACTACGATCCTTGTAGTTCATCAATGAGTTCCTCAATAATGGGTATAGGAAACTTGTCTTTAATTGTTTGAGCATTCAGTCTTCTATAATCTATACACATTCTCCAAGTTCAATCTTTCTTTTTAACCATAACTACTGGTGATGAAAAGGGACTTTGACTAGGCCTTATAACTCCACTCACCATCAATTCTTTCACCATGACCTCAATAGCATCCTTCTGAGTAGGAGGATGTCTATAATGTCTACTGAAAATTGGTTCCGTGCCTTTCTTAAGTACAATTTTGTGATCAAACTCTCTCATAAGAGGTAGTGCAGTAGGAACAACAAATACATCTTCAAAACAGGGCAAAACATTTTCAATAGGGGTAGGAATAGAAGTACCTTATGTGGTAGCAACAGAGATTATGTTCAAAGTTGTAGAGGGATATACACACAAAACCATGGATGACAACTGAGCATTATGTTTTGGTACTTTTGTCCCTTCCATCCAATGTAAAGTTGGTTTCTTAGTTCCACTCAAGACTACCTTTCTATCCTTATATTTGAACTCCATTCTCAATTTCTAGAAGTTAAGCTAAATGTTGCCTAATGTAGACTACCATTGAACTCCCAATACCATATCACAACCCCCCAAAGGCAACAACATCACATCAATGACAAATTCCTCTCCATGAATCTGCCACTTGAACTTCTTGCACATGTACTTACTAGTTGACTTTGCACCACCAACAATATCCACTTGCAAAGGACAAGTGTTACACAGTTGACAACCTAATTTCTTAGCCTTATCAATATCTAAGAAGTTATGTGTGCTACCAGTGTCAATTAAAATGTGCAAGTTCTACTTTCCTACATGGCCAGTAACTCTCATAGTTTGAAAAGATTCCACATCATTCAACCATGTAAAGAAATTTGTGGTGTATACTCACTAATTTCTTCTTCACTAGTTGTAAGTACTATCCTCATAACATGTATCAAATACATCTACCACAACTTCTAAATTGAGTACTTGACCCCTACATGAGTGTCCTGGTGTGTACTTTTGATCACAGTAAAAACAAAGATTTTTAGCTCTTCTTTCTTGAAATTCTTTTTGTGTCAATCGTATTTTGGGATAAGGTGTGTTAAAACTACTTTTGGCAGCTAAAGTTGTGTTTGGAACAGGCAATTGCTTCACCACATTGCTGTTTTGAGGATTTTGTGTTTGTTAGGTAACATAGGGGGCTTATACCTCTGCTTATTCACTTTAATAGCAGCTTCCTGAATTTTGGACAAATGATACACTTCAGCCAAAGACTTAGGTCTATACATTCTAACTACCAATTCTACATCACTCTGCAAACCAGCAATGTAAAAATTAATTTGTTGATCTTCAGGCAAATCAATCCTGCTAATCGTAAAAAGCATTTTGATACTCTTTTATAGTGCCTGTATGCCTCAAATTCTTAATGTCAGCCATTGGATCATCATAAGCACTACCAAATCTTAACAAATCAACTTCTTTAAATGAATCCCAACTAGCATTTCCCCCCATAAGTTTCACAAACTGCCTATGCCATAAACTAGCAGCACCATAGAGATGAATAGAAGCAAGTTGTATCTTATGAGGATCTGAAACATGATCAATCTCAAAGAACTGCTCACATTTATACAACCAACCCCTTACATCCTCACCTCCAAATTTGGGAAACTCTTAGTCATTCTGGTAAACTGTGGTTGTACTCCCCTGCTTGTACCCCCACCATTACGCCTCCCAGTCTCTATACTAACACCACTTAGTGCAACACTTACTCTGAATAGTTGCTGTTAACTCCTCCCTAAGTCGTGCCATGTTAGAATTCATCTGATCATTGACCCAACTCTAAACATGAGCATCAACAACAGGTTCAATAGTAGTGTTTCTTGTTCCCACCGTTCTTGAGTTACAATTACTGTTTCTAGGAAGAAAATCAGTTACAGCAGAACAAAGGAATCCACCATACAATACCTAAACTAAACGTTTTTTGTGAGATGGAAATGAAATCTAATCAATGACGTATTTTGGATTAGACACGTGGTCTAGAATGACCGAAATTCATGTGTATATGGTGGTGATCTAAGATCAAAAATATTAATGGTGTAACAGACTAACAGTTTCTTCTAACAGAATTCTAACTAACTAACTGAATTGTAACAGAATTTAGCCATTAATGGTGGAAAAGGTAACCATGATAGGGCTCTAGATACCAATTGATAGACACTTATAGGAGTCAATTACTCGAATAAGGAATTGAACTAAACAGGATTATAAATAACAAGAATTACAATCGAAATTGGAAACACAAAACTAATAGACTGCTTGCAAAATGAGTAATGAATGGGTATTTATACAATGAAAATGATGAAGGATAGAAGAAATGAATAGTAACTACTTTTTCCCGCCCAATCTTAGATTTGACTTTTCCTAGTTTGACTTCTTTCATTGACTTTGTTTGACTTCTTATTTAAGCTCATATCAATGTACTATGAATTTTGTTTCAGAACGAGTTGGAATATACCCGCGCGTTGCGGCGGGTCAAAAAAAATATTTACATCATTGTACGGCATCTGGGTAAAAACTATTTTCAGTACTGCATGATACTAAATTTCATGTATCAGTAGCATGTTTCATTCATGTTTCGAACTTTCAATGTTCATATTTACACAACCTTTGACCTTCAAAAGTCAACTTTGAGTCCATGTGGTGATTATATTCTCACTAAACTGTTATCAGAATTCTACATTCTATATTTTGTAATTTGTAGCTCAACGGTAAGAAACATAAGGCAACAATACAAAACAAATAAGTAATGTACTAATTTAACTTCTTTTCTTACCGCCCTTATAACCCGTCTTGCTACATGGAAAAATAAGTAATGTTGTTTTTGAAACATGTTTAGTAGCTTATTTCAGTATCATACGTGCTTCCATAGAGAATGAAATCCATTGAGAAGTCAATAGTTTGACTCAAAAGTCAATCTTTCACATAACTTGGTATTACCTTCAAAAAAGGTTGATGCCAACAACAATTAAAACTATGTTTCGGATATGGCGTTCCTCATAAATTTAACTACATCTTCTTACTTCCATGTGGTCATAACATCACTTATAATTCTCGGATCTTGGGTATTCTATTGTTAAATAACGATGCAATATGGCACTAGGTCACCCAATCTAATAATTTATACAGAAAGCAAAAGGAACGATCACTCGATAATAACTCGTCAAGAGCAACGTAACAAAGTATTCCCAACAATCCATCTAATTATTCTGAGGTAACATAATCATTTTCATCAATCTTTGTTTCTAATTATCACAGGAATGCGTCGGTCCAAGATCTTTTGGATATTTATCAACTGGGGGGTGTAGGTGATCGTATGTTTACCATAGCTGCAAAGAGAACCCAAATCGGGTCATCGATTGGTATTTGTACGTTCTATAAACGTTAAACAGATATCGAATCATTATATTTTCCAATCTAAGAACCGCATTGATGGGTGTTTTCATTTATTTGCCGATGAGGCGGAAGTATGGTCGAACTTATAATAGACCTTGAACTTTATGGGGACAGTGGCAAAACCCATGTATGATTCTAACTCTCAATCTGGTTATAGTATCAACGAAAATGATTTCAGTCTTTTACAAGTCGTATTGCTTAAACGGTCCTGGGCATCAAATCAGTGGACATTTCGAGCCAAATACGTACATGTAATGCTGGAGCAGAATCAGTTGGGTGTCAGATTGTAAACAAGTATACTAAAGGAAGCTGGTAATGAAAGCGGTGATGTCTAACTCATTGGACGATGTATTGATTGTGATGTATGGAGCAGTAGATATTCTCTAAAGATAAAGATTTAAAGTGTCATTTCAAGCTTCTAAAAACATATGAGCCTTCTGAGGATTCGATGATGTTGGTCTAGATATGTGGGGAACAGTTGGGTTGGTTTGGAATTCGACACTATGGATCAGTTGAAAGCTTCAAGACCTCAAAGCGTTAAAAGAGAAATTTTTGGAGTTCAAAGATGTTTCTCCGATTTTAATATCGCAGATGAAAGATGTGTTTTGTATAGACCCTGTGGGTCTGCCATTGGCATCATGGCTCCAGAGGTTATAAGAAGTTGGTGTATAGAATGTTTAGTGAGTGTTTACGGATATGGTAAGTGATGGACCAATGTCTCATGGGAAGGTTTGTGTTCTTACAGAGTCTTTACATCGTGTGATAGAGTCCTTTAGAGTTTCATATCGTAATCGGACTTATCGTATTATCGCTACTGAGTTTGCATATTGGGCGCCCAATATTGAATCGATGGAGGTTAATTCCGAGTCTAATCCTCTGGAAAGGAAGGATGCAGAGGGTCCTAGTTTGGATGAAAGTTTGGAAAATGAGGAGCATTTGGATGTCGATAGTTGTGATTCAGATTCCCCTAAGAATGTTAATAATGATTCGGTGTCGCCTTCTAGTCGGGTTTTGCGAGAGGAGGATGTTCGTGGGGTGGAAAGTGATCATCTTTGGACTCCCTTTGAAGAAGGCTAGATTCGAGATGTCGTCTTGTATAATGATAGTGTATTAAAGGATTGCATGAAAAGAATTTGGAAAGATGCTTGGTGAGATTCTTGAGTTCATTCTCAGGGTGATTGGGTAATGTTACCACTGATGATAATGAGGATGTTACGCCAAAGTTTTTTAAAATTGCTACCTGAAAAAAGACCTCCATCATTGCGCCTCCATCTACACACCCCCGGGTAATGCTTTATATATTGCTATTTATCTGGTTCTCGTGGATTGATTATATTGGTCCTCTAACTATGACAATAGATTCTTGATAAACGATGGAGCTATAGAGACCCCCATGGAAATATTCAACGGGTTGTTTCTCTCTCGCACAAACAAACGTTCGTATAAAGATTATTTTCTAGCGAGCTTCAGATTTGGAGTTATTATGGCAACGTAAAAGAAGCTATCTTCTTCATAATGCCTTATCGAGACAAACAAAGGAGCCCGGTTAGATCACTTATTGGTATGATGCCTCGTGGAGTTCGGTTCGTTCATTAGGGAGTATAATTCAGTTGGCGTCATGGTGGGTAATCTTTCTTATTCTAATAGCCGTGTTTTTTGCGGGTTTGTTTCGTTAGAGTTTTCTGTTCCTTTTCGTTCTTTGTTTGTTGGATCGTTTTTGCGGGTATATCGTCTGCTAGTTTCTTTCTAGCCCTTTTTTAATAAAATTCCATTTGCCGTTCAAAAAAAAATAATCAAAACTATGTTTCGGATATGGCATAAGTAGTCCTATTTTCTTCCTCATAAATTTAACTACATCTTTTTACTTCTGAGTGGTCATAACATCACTTATAATTCTCTCACTTTGTTTTGGATTAGAAAGATATACAGTTTGACTTTTGAGGTCAAACTCACACTTCCTCATTGCAAATATAACTCCAACATTTTTAAAAGTTTAACTGTTTGGTAGTCAGAATATTTGTTGTAACTTTCTTTGATTTTGCATATAGATTCACAAAGAATCGAAACTACCAATAATTTTATGGGGTGTGGCTGCGTTTGAATTAGCAATATTTTGTGGCTGATGTATTTGCTTATCAAAGAAGAAAGCAAAATGAGAATGGGTACGGTTGAATATCAACTTGGCCAGGCTTGTTTATTTCATTGGAGATAATGAGTATGCTACATGACACAAAGCTTCTTGTTTTTGCGACTAGAATATCTGAATAGTATAAGGATATTTTGTCTAAGAATATAAAGTTCCATTGATTTAATAGACAATTCCAGAAACAAAAACGTCACATCATGTTTAAAGGAAGTAAATCAACCATATGACTATTTTTGCAAAGAAACTGTTATATGAAGATTTCGTTGATGAAAACATGTTGTTGGTATCTACATCAGCACCAGCTCTATGATTAATTAATTATTGACTACGACTCTAATCTTCCTGTTGTCATCTCATGGTTCACTACTTGATCACACGTATTGTATTAGAAAATTTTCACATACCTTATGTCATTGCTATCTCTATCCAAACCAATGCTACAAATTCTTCAATATTTTTCGTGCCGTGGCTTCAGAGCTCGAAGGAGCTTGGGGCTGAAAATCCAATTAAAAGAATCCCTATAATTAATTATGTAGACATAAAATTAGTAGCGGTAATTAACAAATATTTTGGTGTTTTATAAGTGGTTCCTTCTCTTCCCAAGTTGCACACTTACTCGTGGCTCAAACTAATACCCATGTTTTAAACTCTACAACAATTTACCCATTCACAGATTTGACGCCATACACAAAAAAAGGCAATCCAAATACTATATAAACTAATTGGAATAATATACATTTGCTTTAGAAGTAAGTCTGCATCCTGATGTACATTTGCTATAGTAGTAACTAAAGTATGACGAATGGGATATTAGATACTCGCCTGCATCAATTTTAAAGTAAACAAATTAAGCTTTTCTACATTTAAATATTCCAAGAGAGTGGAACTATAAATTCTAAAAGGAACGGCAGTTTACCTGTTTAATAAGCCTTAAACTGGCTATGCAAGTAGCAAGAAGTCTGCGCATAAGCAAACTACAGATAAGAAATCACCATGAAGTTTCGGACATGTTAAGGCCTGTTTATGTACGCATATACAGCCAAAAGTTTCTGCACGCGCATACACCCGATGAAATCATTAGCACATTCCTACGTCTGTAAATCCTTAACTTAAAAATTCAAACATTATAACATGCGTACCTTAAAAAGATTGTCGAAGTAACGTTAAACACACTGTTCACAAAATGACAGGCAAACGCATCGTTTTGAACGACTATTAAGACGCATACTTATAGGGCTCACAGTTGCCAATACAAAAGCAAGATAGAACGTCAACCATGGCTGCAACCACATTCCAGTTGTCAATATGGCTCACATTTGAGATGCGGCAAACTTATGATAGTAACCACATTTGTTGCCATGTGATGTTTCAGCCAAGCAAGAGCTTACAAACCACGCATAAAGTAAGCAACCAAGACCGCAGAATCAGCAAAGGCTCAGACAGGCCAACAACACATTAAAGAGGACACGTCATGGTTGCGACCATAATAGGTCACCCAGCCAAGATATGGATGGTCGCACTTGACAAAAGAACAAAATTCATATAAGAAATCTAACTGAAACTGTATCAACATTATGCTGAAATCAATTAACCCCAAAAGCTACTTATAAGCGAACTCCCAAGGTTGGCAAAGTAATCGAAGTAAACAAACAGTGGCAACAGATAGAATACCCAAACAAAACAACAAAATTCTCAACACTATCTTCAAATTATTTAACCCAACTATTGATTATAAAGACCCAAAACCTAAAAACCCTAACTAAAAAATTAAAGGTATAATCAAGCTCCTACAATCAATTTCAACATCCTCAAATCATTTAACAATTAAAAAAAATCCAAAAGAAATTGAACCTCAAAATCATAACTATACCTTAACTTAAAAAATTTAACATTCTCGGCGAAAAACGTGCGTACCTTAAAAACATGCTTTAAGAACGAATGGTGATGGCTGAAAATATTGGCCAAAATAAGCCAATAATATGCTCTTTAGTATATAGAGAAATAATCAAAACAACAGCTCTCTTGTCTCGGAGCGTGATGCTCAGAAACCTCAAACGCACTGATCAAAGTTAGCGCAAAACCCGCAATTAAGAAGGCACCGACGATTTGATCGGGTGTGTATCTGTGTAGAAACTTCTGGTGTATGACGGTGTATGTGTATTAATGTATACACAAATAGGCCTTAAGAACGAATGGTTTATGGCTGAAAATATGGGCCAAAATAAGCCCATAACCAAAACAGTAGCTATTTTGTCGCGGAGCGTGATGCTCTTTGGTATACAGATAAATACGTGAGCAAACATATATATATAAAATGGTGAAAAGGACAAGAAGAGTTTAAAAAGCAGAATAATGTTTTGTGCTAGCATGTAAGCTTCACGTGTATCTTTTTAAACAAGCCATACATAATGAGGCGACAACCGAAACTTTGTCGTTATAGAGTTTTACATGCTAATTATACCTTAGTTGATGTCCCCGAGTAAATCTATCAACTCGTTATGATACTTTTGTAGTATGCAGTTATACATGCGTGTGAATGAATATTTATCGAACACATATAAGACAGTTGAACCTCCATCTAATTAAAGATTTTGTTATATTCGTTCAGAAAATCGAACCTAATTAATACGTTAGAACTCAAACATCATTTATGGTTGTGAATTTGTATCATATAAAAGGTAAAACTGAGACGAATCTATGAGATTGAGATACGATTCTCTACCAACTTCTCGTGAAATTATACTATTACACATTTGTGAATTAAAACGACGCAGTTTTTGACCCCATTTCACTATTCATTTTAAGCACTGTAGCTACAGTGCTACAGTGCTGGGCCAAAAAAAAGCCCAAAAAATTTAGTTCAAAAATTTGGACCGGCCCAATTAGTTTTTTTTTTTTTTTAAAAATTTGTTGGCACAAAATAGGAGGAAAAAATGTTATAAAAGTACCGACGCATTCAGATAAAAAAATATCTGCGGTAACATTTCCGAATTGACTTAAACAGGCCCAAAATTTTGGGCCTCCCATTAGTTTTTTTTTTTTTTTTTTTAAATTGGTCCGGCGCCAAACTAGGAAGAAACGAAATGGTACAAAAGTACCCACGCATCCCGATACAAAACTACCCGCAGATAACAATTCCCAAATTGACTAAACTGGAAAAATAAATAAACCCGCACAATTAAAAACGAGGTGCCAAAAAAAGCCCAAAAAATTTACCCAAAAATTTGGGCCGGCCACATATATTTTTTTTTTTTTTTAAATTTTGTTGGCACAAAAAAAGGAAGAAAAAAATGTTACAAAATTACCGCCGCATTTCAGAAAAAAAGAATATCCGCGTGCATTCCCGAATTGACTTAAACAGGCCCGACAAATTTGGGCCGACCCAATTATAACAAACGACACGCGTAACATTTCCGAAATGACTATTACTGAAAAAGTCAACCCGCACTATTTTAATATGAAGACGACAAATAAACTCTCACAAAATTACAGGAAAAAAAAAGATATAAATGACACGCAACAACGCGCGAAAAATTCTCGCCCCGCAGTAACGTGCAAGAAAAAATAAACTTACACTATTAAACATAAAAAAAAACGCACGAAAAAACAAATAAAAATAAATAAAATTAACACATTTTCAAAGTAAACAACGTCGATTTAGGCACTGCTACATGCATAAAATGAACAGTGTTATAAGTAGCGCTACCGTAACCCCCGGCCCAATGTGGGCTTCTTTACTGTTCAACGGCTAAAAAAAAAACTATTTTTTTTTTTTTTTTTTTTTATTTTTTATTTTTTTTTTTTTTTTATTATCCCCTCCTCTTTTGGGCAAAAAATAAGAAGAAAATTTTTTTTACAGGAAGTAATCTCATCTTAACTATTTACGACTTCATCTAATTAAAGATTTTGTTATATTCGTTCAGAAAATCGAACCTAATTAATACGTTAGAACTCAAACATCATTTATGGTTGTGAATTTGTATCATATAAAAGGTAAAACTGAGACGAATCTATGAGATTGAGATACGATTCTCTACCAACTTCTCGTGAAATTGTATAATATACACAATTCACGCCAAAAACAACAACTCCTATAAACTCGTGATGGCCTCATAACTAATAGCGAATTAAAAACGTAAAATACTCAAAACCGAAATATGATACACGTCGACAAATCATAAGTTAGCATAGACAAAAATAAAAAGGTCATATTCAATTCAACCTCAACAACCAAGTAAGTTTCACATTTCAAGTCCGTAAATGATGATTACAACAGTAACATACTCAATCTGGACAACATACTCAATCTCGTCAAGACGGTACATTTGTCACAAGTGATAACTCTAAACCCACATAGTTTAAAGATAAAATAAAAAGAAGAGTTAAGTGCATAATACATCCTTGTGGTTTTCAAAAAGACCGTCTCACGTCTCTGGCTCATACTTCGCTCAATTTTCATCCCTCCGTTAGTAAAAGTGAGCCACCGTACATCCCTGAGGACGAACGGTGCAAATATTTTGTCAGTTAAAGGGGAAAAAATGCTGGTCACGTGAGGATGTGAGACGGACTTTTTGCAAACCACAAGGGTGTATTTTTGCCTCATATTTTCCCCTTATATATGCGCCGTTCGTCCTCAGGGATGTACGATGGCTTACTTTTACTAAAAAAGAGATGCAAATTGAGCGAAGTATTGACCAGAGACGTGAGACGGTCTTTTTTAAACCACATTTAACTTTAAAAAGAAACAAAGTTATCATTTTGTTTATTTGCTAAGTAGTCCTCAAAATAGGAGGAATAACAACTAAGCACTCAAAGATTCTTTTGTGTTCTTTTGACCTTTCTATCTCCCAAATTCCAGTTATTGAAAAGCAAAGCCACAAAGAATGATTTTGAAGTCTGTGAGCTCATCTTTCTTCGACAGTTTAACCACAAATAAGCTTAAATACTCGTTCTCAAACGACTGTCAGAACTCATATTTTAACGACTAAAAAGCCTCATTCGGTATTAATACAAAACTAAAAACATTACAGTATGGAGATGAGACGTAAATCCAGTATATCAGACAAGTTCGTAAATGTCTATACTAATGTCATTTGGCGATATTCATTATTTAAGCACAACTTATTATACTTGGCCTCTAGAACGAAGAAATTAACTAAAAAAACTACTAGTATTATACAAGCTATTTACAAGATCTCTCGGTTATAAGTCTTGTTAGCCCATAGCGTACGAAGGTGCAGGCAAGTTGATCACTGTACTCTTGATTTTTGTCATCATGTTGATACTATTAGTCACTCCTTGTGAACCAATTCCGCTATCTTTCAAACCCTGTTGTCAAAACAAGTTTGCTGCATTTAAATTTCCATTTGTACAAACGGCCTACAAGGGGACACAAAAACACGAAAATCATATGAACCTGAAAAGGGAAATGATCTGGTCCCCGGGCTGGTGCTGAGTTTATCTGCACAGTACCAGTCTCCATTGCGTCGCTTATCAGCATTGCTTTGTTGATGTCTTTAGTAAAAATGCAACCCTGTGGTAAGACAATATATAAGAAGTTTTGACGCCATAACTGTAGTGTAAAACAAGAGCGATACGTCATACCTGTAGTCCAAAATTGCTTGCGTTACAATGATAAATCCCTTCTTCAGCGTTACCGATCCGTATAACAGGCAAAACAGGTCCAAATGGCTCTTCCCATGCTATTCTCATGTCCTGTTTGACGTTATCGAGTAAAAGAGGCCATATAAGATTGCCTTCTCTTTTGTACTCTTGACAAAATGTTGCTCCTTTTTTCTTGGCATCCATAACCAAATCTTCGATGAAATTAGCAGAGGATTCTGTCACCACAGGAGTGATGTCACAGTCATTTTCAGGGGGGCCGACCGTTAACTTTGCGAGCTTTTCGTTGACTTTTTTCACAAGAGTATTGGCTACTGATTCCATTACTAACACGACTTTTACTGCTGTGCATCGTTGACCACTGATAAAGATAAAGATCTCAAGACGTTTATATAGCAATAATTGACTTAATTAAGACTCTACTTCTAGTCAAATGTGTTATTCGCCCACCGAAATGAGAAAACGAGACAATCTTGGAATGACATCAGTAACAAGATGGAAATTCGGTAAAGTTAGCTTGAAAAAAGTTGACAAACGACCTAATTTGTCAAGAATCTTGAAATGGAACGCTTGAATATATGGAAATGAATAATGTTCCATTTGTCTGTATACAAATTCCGCTCATTTCTTATTTTTTTTCTTTTATTGGTCCATTTTGAATTGTTCTTGACCTGATGCCGTTTTAGCTAGTTTCCTTTCACAAGACTCGTCTGTGATAAAAAAAAAATTCCCAAATCGACCCATATATAAATAAAGGGTCCAAATTGCCACCTCTAATATTGTGTTCCACCAAAGTGGCCTAAGATGCAGAAACCAATATGTCACCTGTAAGAGAAGCCTCCTTTGACAATACTAGAAGCAGCCAAGTCCAAATCCGCATCCTCAAGAATAATGCACGCGTCTTTTCCACCCAATTCCATTTGTAACGGAATCATTCCCGCCCTTTTTGATATCGCAATACCAGTATCTCCACCCGTGAAGCTGCATAACAAAATAAGTTCTTTGTGATATTCATAAAATAGTAATCAAGTTCAATTATTCGACCAATTTAATGATTTCCCCCCTTTTTGGTTCTAATAACTCGTGAGGTATTTGATGGATTTGCCGTTGACTCTAAGATTAGTACTATGATCATCACCTTATGCAATTAACTGCGGGATGCATCGTGAGGAAGTCACCGATCTCAGAACCTTTTCCAGTAACACAACTAATGACACCTTTCGGGAAACCAGCCAAGTGAAAGCAATGTACCATATGGAGTGCAGACACCGCCCCCTAAGTGGATCAACAGTTACGAACAATACTAGTTAGAAACAAACAAAAAAGTTGCTATGTATAGCCTTTAATTGACTTACTCATATGCAAGTTGCAATAATTGCAATCCAACAAAATTTCTCAACAAATTTATACGCTAAAGTACAAGTTTTGTCGATTCAAACATTTTGCTTCAAAACATGCTAACAAGCTGTGAAATTTACATGAAAGTTGCAATATTGAACAACCCCTTTTACTAAACTAAATTGCATACCATTTCACGTAAGATTCCTCGATTACGTCACTATAAAAGGTATCCTACGCATTTGATAATAGTCAAACTAAGCTAAAAGTATATCGTTATGCATAAGATTCTTCATTCTTAAAAAGGAACTCTAGACGTTTGACTAATAGTGAAACCCTTCTACTAAAGTTAAAAAAGGAAGGCACTGCATTTTATATCTTTACATACCTGTGTAGGAGGCTTTAGTACGAGGGAGTTGCCTGCAATAAGGGCTGGAGCAATCTTCGAGACAGCTAAATTGACTGGATAATTAAACGGCGGGATTGCTAAAATGACGCCTAATGGAATCTGCAACGATCAAACACAAAATGTCATGCATGTATCTTCCATCTGTCATAGAGGTGGCAAACTGGGCGGGTCAGTTAGGTTTTGTGACAGGTCAAAACAAGTAATGTTTTGGCACAGATCGAAATGGGCTAAATATGGTATATGATTGCAATATGCACCTGAAAATACACTTTAGGCGACTTATTGACCCAACAAGTGACCTGCTTCTTTTTCAGATATTTCATAATATAGAAAAATATTTACCCATCTAATCTGTTACTAAGATAAATATAACCTGAATTGACCCATTCATAAATAAAGTGGTAAAAAATTGCCACCTTCAGTTTGTTAGTATTAGGCAACAGAAATGAGACCGTATGCATTAGATACAAATTGAACATACGGTCAGTAACATAGATTGTAGACGTGTAATAACTTAACCTTTGAAGTTAGACAGTATTTTGTCCGTTCATTTCCTGGGAAACTATCCGATACCAAAAACTTCCCTTCTCCAAGGACTCTGACGCCTTCCTCCGCACAATAAGACACCAAATCTCCTGACCTCACAACCTTCAAAATAATATTCGTAAGCTGTACTCCATGCAATAAAAAATGAACACAAAATTCAGACGTTAATAGATGTTCCTTAAATCTTCCATCTTTATTAGATTCTTTAGAAGATTTAAGTATAATTTGGGGTCCAGTAGTAAATAAACATTCTTTTATGCTGTAGTATTTTTAACTTTTTCCCACGTAGCTAAAGCATATTGTATAGCTTCAAGCTAGAATTACTAATTTGCCAATGTTCATATTTATCAATTATGATGTTAATCGTCTTCAGTCCACAGGATTTCATAATTAATCACTACTGAAAGTTATTTTAGACTTTTAGAGCAGTTAATGGTCAAACATGGAAAGGAAGGAGCAGCTAATTTATTCACGCAAATAACCAGTCTTATATCCTGTATTTCCTATCAACGTTTACAAACTTGACTAAAGTACCATCCAAAAACAGAAAATCTTTACTTTCTACATCATTTGTCGATGCTGAAGTTACTTTAGACAATTATTTGGCCTTAAGTCATGTTTTCCGGCCAAGAACTAACATTTTCCAACTCACTAGCCCTTCACAAGCATGGCGGCTAAACATTTCTTCCAAAATATAGAGCCGAACATATCAACTTTATCCCCGTAATCACAATATTTGACTAAAATACCCAAAAAAACATAATATACTGACCAAAATCGATAGCCTTAATATGTTTTCTTATGTTATCAAACATGAATGCAAGTATTCGTCATCTAAATTCACATAGCTTTCGACAATGTGGTTGTACAAATGTGGTAGAGTGACTTGAACTATCAACGCATAATTTACAAACTAATCAAATTTAATAAACTGAAGACTTTACGAACCAAATTAAGCAAGAACTTAAACTAGATAAAACATAGTGAAAAAAGATGTTTAATCAAACACAACTTACTTCAGTGGCAGCATCTTTGGCGGGTTTGGCAATTTCTTTAACAAGACAATCAGCAATGGGCTTCTTTTGATCTTTAAGAATAGCTGCAGCTTTGTGCAGCAATTCAGCTCTCTTCCATAGAGGCGTTTTAGCCCATGATTTTTGTGCAGCTTTTGCTGATTCCATCACCTTGTTCACTTCTTCTTGTGTACATGCTGCACCGGCGGTAGCAAAAGAAAATTAAAATGCATAGTATTATGAGAAAAGAATGGTAGCATACTAGCATGGCTGCATGGGTACCAAGTTGGTGAGATTAATCGAACGTAAAAGAGGTACTACTTATTTTGTACATATATCACAAATTCATAATAAACAAAAAGTTGAAACGCGTTTCTGAAGGTGTGTTTTGCATTGCTTTTTGGATGTGATTATCTTATTAAGGTGTTCTCAAGTAATAGACAATAACTTTCTAGTATTTTGGGAATAACGTAACTCATTTTGCGTCTATAGTTACTGAATAATGAGTTTTGCAGGATCAGTTCAAGAGCGTGTTTAACAAAACTGAATCTAATTATTTGATTTTTATGGCTCATTTAATAGTAGATCCTTACGGAATCAGAATGTGCCAAACACTCAGATGACTTGCTATATTATTATCACCATGTAAAACAAGGCAGAAGCATATCCAAATACAATCCCACGCGTCCATTTTAGTTAAGGATGTTTAGATAAGCTTATTTAAGCAGCTTATTGGCTTATTGCATTTCTCAAATCACAATAAGCGGTTTCGAGTATCCAACTGCTTATTTGGAAAAAATAGCTTTCACAAGCCATTGTGAAATTGCTTATCTAAAAGTCGTTATTATCTTAGTTCTGATAGTCCAATATCACCTATACCTTTCAACGGAATGCCAAACACTTAGTTTGATAACACAACTAATCATTAAAACTAATACTAAATCACTTATATAATCCTACTTGACTTGATATTTTCTTAATTAACCAAAGACTAGCCCTCCCCAGATAATCTAAATAGAGAAAAACCTCATCCAACAAGGCAATTCATAGTTTCATACCCATTTGAGCAAATCATACCAACAACATAAACCAACAATCTTTACACAAAAAAACACATGACACATACCTTGAACAAAAAACTGAATGTTTCTAGTAGTAGGATTAACAATAGGCACATACTTTCCAGAATTAGAAACTTTCCATTCACCATCTGCATAATATTTAAACACATCATCTCCTGCTGCTATAATAGCATCAAATACACCATTTTCACCCATTTTTTTCTTGTATTATAATATTGTGAATGTGAAGTGACCCATTAAGTGAGGTTGAATATAAAGGGTGAATCATATTCTTGGAATAAATTTTGTTGGTTTTTTATTCTGTGGGTTGATAGATATGTAAGAGGGTACGTCACTTTGAAAAGGTGGTATTATTATGTTTATATGCTTTTTTTAAGAATGGTTTTGTGTGTGTTTTTTTGACTTTTTGGTTGTTTTTGACTATCATGTTTTTAAGTTTGGTGGTTTCTAGTAAAACGCGACTCGATTCGAACTCGAATAAGCCTGTTCGGGTCTAGTTACTTGGATCAAAAATTTTATTTAGGTTATTCGGGTTAATCCGAGTGACCCAAATACTAATAGGGTCGGATGTCGTGTTGAAATTGTTTGAGATAACGATTTTTTTTATTTTCTTTAATATAAATTTTATAAATGATCTGCTCCGTATTTAAAAGATTAAAAATAGGCAATTTTATTACATTTAACTCGTATTCGGGTTAACCCGACCCGACTAACCCGAATTTAAATAAGGTCAGGTTCGAGCATGTTATTTTAGCTTTGACACGACCCGAATTAACCCGAACTCGACTAACCCACCCCTACTCTTGGGCATGTTTGTTTGATTTAATGTTGTGATACTTATTGGCTTTTACTTGTAAATAGATTGATTTGTGTTGCGTTTTATGTTTTTTCAAAAGTTCAAATCGGTGATCAAACTATGATCCTTCTTTTTAGATGTCAACTCATGTTAATATAGTTTACTTATAGATTTGTTGATATGTTTTGGTTTTTTGTGTATAACGAATTAGACCTGTAACATTTATTTATTTTACAGCTAGTTAGACCACGTGTTTGGGTTTTCTAAAACGAGCTAACATGTTCATAAGATGGAATATAAGCACATAAACAAAAAATTATAGTACTAAGGTCTAAAATAAGCATATAAGAGCATTCGGTGCAGCTAAGTCGTCTCGGTGTTTTTGTGAATAACACCAAAGTTACCACTCCGACTTCAATGTAATTCTTGAAGTTACTGGCCAACGTTGACAGAAACAACGTTGTGACTAGTGTGTTTATGTGTGTACTCAGTATTACTATTGCGAATGAAAATGAGTAAAATGTTATTTTCAGTGTTATGCTTATGTGGTAACAATTTTTCACGATAAAATGTTGCCAGACCCGGTGCTCAAAACAGTAGTCGTATATATAAATTCTACAGTAAGTTGTAAGTGGATGGGAGTAAGGCCCGAAATAGTGTAGGTTTACCTAGCTAAGGCTGCATCACGAGATTATGAGGTAATCAAATCCATGTGCTACAGCAGTATTACTACGTTACTAGAACATGATATGGTCCAACTTGATGTGCTAAAATATTACACTAGTTATTTGTTATCCTGTTTTAGCACCAATAATT
>BQNB010102444.1:0-24243 GCA_026074375.1 Tanacetum coccineum | reverse complement strand
TCAAAAGCCCTAAACAAGAATGGTATTAAGTTAGAATATTATACATTTCCATTAAGATTTCACATGGAGAAATGGTGGATTGTTGGTACTGAGATGAAATACTACCTACTATGATAAAGAGTTTAGATGCACAAGATCAGCACATAACATTTTATTAATATACAAAATGCTTTTGTTATGGCTACTAACGAGGATTTATGTTATAGTAATAATTATTAAAACATTAACAAACTTACATGCACCACCAATGAAGTATGGTGCCATCAATCCAATCATTCGTCATCCAACCTAATAACGACTCATATTCAACAGACTCGTAAAAGGTTTTGTCATACATTCCATCAGGAGATGCAACATGGATCTGTTCGTTTCGGTCTTTGCGGTTTATGAAACGATTAGCTAAGGCTTGAATTTTTTGTGGCCTATTTGGTAACTTCGCCATAGCTCTTTTGATTGTTTTTTTATGGCAATGGCTCTTCAATCTACATTAACAAACCATTTTATAATACTATCAATTAGTTGCAGGTACTATATATATTAACTTATATAGATATGAAGTTTGAGTATGATATGATATAGCTGTATCAGTAATCAATAATTAAAGAAAGATGACTGGGAACTTGGCTCATCTCACACTTGCATTTGGCCTTCTTGGTGAGTACTCCATGCATTGCTCTCTTTGTTGCACTTTGTGTTCCCTCGTCTTCCATGGTATCTATATTTCCTTTTGTTGTTCTGTTGCTAACACATTGCTTTGTTATAACTTCAGGAAATATTGTCTCATTTATGGTATTTCTTGCACCAATGTAAGTCTCTTACTTCTCCTCGTGTTTTTCCCTCATATTTTTGTAATCAAATACTCCATATAAACTATCTAACTTTTATGACACAATTCGATAAAAATGCAGACCGACATTTTATAAAGTTTACAAAAAGAAATCAACTGAAGGTTTTCAGTCGGCACCATATTATTAGAGATTAAATGTTAGTCAAAGTAATTATGTTAGTCAATGTTATTTATGTTAGTCAAAGTAATTGGCCCAAGCTCGGTTTGTGGGCTTGTGGTCCACTAGGGTTTCTCTCTTGTAATCTCTATATACTATGATGAATAATACAAATCATCCTGCAGGGTTTTCTGAATAATACAAATCACCTAAACTGTGTGTCCTCTTTCATTAATCATAGATTACAATTTATAGGGGTACAATGATAAATGGATAGACACTAATCAATAGATAAATGGATAGACACAAATCAATGACTACATGATTACTAATTGATTGACTAATCAATATGACAACTAATTATTGATTGGATAATGTTAATCTGCGATGCTAACACTCCCCCGCAGTTTGAACGGAAGGCTTCTCGACGGACAAACTGGAACATAAGTTGAAAGCCTCTTCTTCTATCATCTTCTTCGTTGTTTGTTTGAGCGGAAACATAATTGTGTTTAGTGGCATAGTGGTTTATTGCTTGCGGCTTCCTCCTTTGCGTGACGTTTATTTTTACGTCATGGCTTTTTGCCTTTAGGTAGGAGCGACAATTTATCAACCAACTATTTTCGAAAAACTACAAATTATCTCCGCTACATAAGTTGAAAAGCGCTACTTCTTTTAGCATCTTCTTTGTTGTTTTTGAGACGGAAGAATAATTGTATTTGCTGGCATAGTTGTTTTGCTGCTTGCGGCATCCTCCTTTGCGTGGCTTGCATTGCCTTTAGGTAGGAGCGCAAATTTTTGACCAACTATTTTTGAAAAATATCAATGATCTCCGATTATAAAACAAAGAATAAAAGATAAGTTTTGTTGATTGATGGCTTGCAATTTCAAATTAGATGGTTTGGTGAGAGTTGACGATGGTGATGGTTGGGAGAGGGTTGATCAGATTAATTTCAACATGGCGGTCCTCATTTTTCTAGAGAGAGCCCAAGCATACGAGACGCTTGATTTATTGAATATGAAAACTAATAAGAGAATAGGAAAAGGTACGATTGGGATCCCTCCGAATCATCGGGAAGTTGCCGATGACCGGAGGACAGCTATTTTGTGATAAAGGGTTACTGTTTTTGAGGATCTACAATGGCGTCTGATACCATGTAAGAATGGTGAAACTTTGTGTGTGTTATTTCATTAATCATAGATTACAATTTATAGGGGTACAATGATAAATGGATAGACACTAATCAATAGATAAATGGATAGACACAAATCAATGACTAGATGATTACTAATTGATTGACTAATCAATATGACAACTAATTATTGATTGGATAATGTTAATTTGCGATGCTAACATCGATATTATAACTTCCATCAAGACATGACACGTCTAGAGATTTAGCAGCAGACAGAATCGGTTCAGTGATCCTTCGCCGTTTTATTGAACGAGATTTGTCAGGTACCTCTCTTCCTAGCAGGACTCTTACTCTTTACAAATGGATCTGCTGAGTAATCCCTCCATGAACCTTATGTTAAGGAGAAAACACTACACCAATAATAACCATAATGCTCTATCCTTTTTATTTTTATAACTTATCCAAATGGACGGCACATTAACTACCTTGTAAAAACGGTTTATTCATCCTCAACGTGTTACCCTTGGCATTTAAAGTTAAGCCACACATACTCGATAGACGTAAACCAAAGAACCAACGCATTGAAGATGATAGAGCCAACGCGCAAAACCGCGGTATGGTGATGGACGGCCAACCCAAAAAAAACACACAACTAATGGCACCACGAGATACCTGAAACCACCTAAAACACCAAGAGTGGTGGATTTGGATTTGGCAAATGCGGCGGTACAATGATAAAATGGATAGACACTAATTATGTTAGTCAAAGTAATTATCTATTGATTTGTAATATATGATTAATGAAAGAGGACACACAATTTCACCATTCTTACACATATGTGGTGGGTTTATTCAGTGCCACGCTTTGGATATATTATGCATTTCTCAAGAGCAACGTCTTGCTTCTTATCACCATTAACTCAGTTGGTTGCTTCATTGAAACATTGTACATTTGTTTCTTTCTCTTCTACGCACCAAAGAAGGCTAGGGTATGTATTAGTTTCCATTATTTAAGTTGAATTTTGTAATCATGGTTATCATTAAAGAAGGTTAAACTAACAAGCAGAACTTGGTTAATTATGCAGATGGAGAATTTGAAGCTAATCGTGATGCTAATAGTTGTTGGGTTTGGATTGATTGTCATCCTAACACAGTTCTTTGCTAGTGGAGTTAACCGTGGTGTGATAGTTGGATGGATTTGCCTTGTGTTTTCTTTATGTGTTTTTGTAGCACCTTTGGGAGTTTTGGTAAGTTTACGTGAATTCGTAATAATCATCTACTAACCTTGTGAGACAACAATTTGTAATGCTTAATGTGTTTAATATGCATTCTCATTTTTTAGCGGCAAGTTATTAAAACCAGAAGTCTAGAATACATGCCAATTCTACTGTCAGTAGCACTCACCCTTAGTGCCGTCATGTGGTTCTTTTATGGTCTACTTCTTGGCGACTTCAATATTGCGGTATGGCAAGTGACTATGCCCCGTCTATTAACAAAACAGAATATGTATCTCTTCAATTCATAATGAGTTTTCATGACCTTTTTTACAGATCCCAAATGTGCTTGGATTCCTCTTCGGTATAATTCAAATGATCCTGTATTTTGTATACAAAAACAAGAAGCCAGTTACCAATGAAAAGATTTCCGGTTTTGAAGAGAAAATCAGTGCGATAGAGGAGCAAAAAACACAAGATATAAATGAACATAAATTCATAGATGTTGTGAAGCTGAATGCTCTTATATCTTCTGTTAATCTTCCTGAGGTCGTAAACGGTATAAAACCGTTTTTGTAGGATTACAACGATTAGAATGTTTGTGTCGTTTAGTATAAATAGGTTAGGAATCTGTAAACAAAATCTATCATATCAATACAAAGCAGATTCAAATATACCTGTGATTTTATTTTTCATCAGCAAGTTTAATCCTATATTTGTTATAAGAGCCGCTACGAAACGATCCAGGGAAGAACAAGTGCAGTTTTGTTTATTAAAGGAAAGAAAAAAAGAAGCCTCGTGCTGCCCTAATTGACAGAAACCATCATCAACAACAAAGGGCTGTGGTGTTTTCCTTTTATTTTTCTGTGTCGACATCCATTAGGAAGAAAAAACGGGCTGTGTGACAAACCACAAGAAATGAAAGAGAGGAAAAGGGAAGGAGCGATTCTCCTGTGATACTCACATCAACTACCTAATTCGGGTATTCTCTGTAATTTTCATTTTTTGATTAATCAACATAGGTTTTTAATAGAAAAAGAGAACAAAAAGAGGGTCGGGGGGATATTTTCTCTTGACTGCCATCGGGGAATAACAAACACAAATATTGACTAAGTTTTCTATTTTAATATTTATATTTTCATTTTTGGGTTTATATAAATTTTTTAACAAGAATTTAGTGATATAAAAGGAAGTCATAATTAAATAAAACCGTTGATAAAGAAAGGTGTATTTCCGATTGAATGGGGTTAGAAAGCAGAGGTAAGAAAGTTGCTTAAGTTTTGTATATTTTTTATTTTTAGGGAACAAAATCATTTCTTTAGATTTGGAAAATTACAAAAACTCAGGCAGTAAGAAACCGAACCCTTGTGGTTCATAAAGTAAGATAGTAAGATTTTGATCCATCCTGGTTCACACAGTAAGAAGTAGGAAAAAAACCATAGGTTGTTTCAACCCGTAAGGAGGAAAACCTTAGTGGTTTCCACCCTAAGAGAAACCGTAGTGTTTCACCCCGTAAGAGAAACTTCAGTGTTTCAAAACAAGTAAGGAAGTACGAAAGTAAGAAAGCAAGCAAGAAACAACGTAAGTAAGAAAGCAACAAAGCATGCCGATAGGAGAAACATCCACACCAACTCGTGAGAAAATATAGCGTCTTCAATGTATCCGAAACTAATATGAATCAAATTTCACCACATGGGTAAAATTATGATGGAAACAATCTTAAAAGCTCTATGGTTTGTGGGGAACACTTGAAGCTACAAAAAAAAAGTAGATGAAAGGAAAGATGGATACCAACAAAGCAATGATTTCACACATTGCCGGAAGATATTCTAATGTAAGTTGCAACAGCACGGAGACTTGCAAAAGGAAGTATGGGGATATTCAACTAAAGTTTACGATATATAGGAGAGGGAACCGAGTTAGAAAAGCCGGCTTAACAAACTTTAAGGAGCAAATTGGACGACTTTGAAAATGAAAAAAAATAACGGAAAAACCGTAAAGCGGACCTTTGCCGGAAAATTTGGGAGAGCGTAAGAGGCAAAGTAAAAAGTCATGGTCTCAACTCTTAAAGACAAAAACCACTCGTTCATCAGAAAGTTACTGAACTCCCTACCCAAGAAAGTTTCTACCGATTGTAGCATCCTAATCGAGCCCCAAACTATTCGAGATTGATGAAAATTGTATTTGAGAGAGCAATGGGAAGGAATAATACTTTTGTAAAGAACGCATCAAAAGTCAAGATGAACCAGAAGAAAAATTATCAAAAACAAACTTCTAATGGCAAGTCAGAATCAAAAAATCATGGTATGGTATAGGAAAGAAACTTGGAGTAAAGGAGAAAAAAGGATGTGAAACAAGTTTTCAACAAAGGACACGGAGAACAAAACAAGAATAAAACATGAGATGTATGAATGTGGTGACTTGGGGTCGCTTTTGCACGCGAACATTGCACCAATATGGAAGAAGAAAAACATGGAGGGAAAAAATACATCTCATTTACGAAACAGACGATGAAACACCCATTGCTGTAAAATAATCAAGTAAAGAAGCTCGATTGCCGTTATAACATTAGGGGGGTGAATGTTGGACCAATTAAATGTTATAGAAGCAAAGATTAAGGATAGTTTTAGTATGGTTAAATTTTCTGTAAAAATAAACCCAACCCAATAGGTTTGTTTGGGACTGGACATAAGATAAACGGTATAAAACCGTTTTTGTGTAGGATTACAACGATTAGATGTTTGTGTGTTTAGTTATAGAATCGGTTTGCCTTCTTCTCAAGGATCATGATGTATTCAAGGAACCGATCTCAATATTAGTCTTAAATAGGTTTAGGAATCTGTTAAACAAAATCATCATATCACTACAAAAGAGATTCAAATATAACCTGTGATTTTTATTTCTTCATCAGCAAGTTTTAAATCCTATAAAAATAGTGCGATAGAGGAGCCAAAAAAACACAAGATATACATGAACATAAATTCATAGATGTTGTGACGCCTGACTGCTTCCTTATATCTTCTGTTAATCTTCCTGAGGTCACAAAGTTAAACAAAAACAAAGAGGTCCCCAACCACATGGATGTCAAACCCCAAACTGTGCCTCATCGCATCATCGAAGTTAGCTCATGAAATAATCATGTATTATATTATTTTGAACCATTGCTGGAAAAACACAATTACAAATGATATATTGTGTGATTATGCAGATTCAAACCTCATATTTTCCGTACATATTTAGTCTTTGCTTTGGGATATTTAATGCTTCTTGTATCGTTGCTCTTATTCACATTAAGAAGTAATCATCTTATTATACTACTTTTAGTTTCTTTTTGGAAAATCTAATGTTACTACGGAAATTGAAATGGAAGACGGGGAATCAAGTTTAATCATTGTTCAACCTAGGTTAGTACGTTAAACTTTGTCAAAAATGTTTAACGACTAGAGTTTCACTTTTTGTGCGATATTAGGAAGTGTTACAATTTTTTGTGTCATTAATGCAAGTCTGAGGAAATACCAAATAGAATTTAGTTATGACCTCAAAAGACAAACGGGCCGAAAATTATGCTACATCGAAACAAAAGTTTCACATTCTCGAAAAAACACGTAAAATGAAATACCTCCTAAAATAAATGATTGCATAAAAATTAAAAAAAAAAAAAAAAAAAAAAAAAAAAAAACCCAAAATTGGGCTGGCCCAAAATAGGGCAGCCCGTTACTGTAGCAGCAGTCAAAACGACGTAGTAATTTTTTTTATATGGCTTATGTGTTGGGCCTCATGTTTAAAGTGTTGTATTTTTTTTGCTATATGGGTTTTTTTTTAATATAATGGGTTGTACCTTTGTGACCATATCGGTTATTTTAAAGTTATTAGGTATCGAAGATGTTTCCGCGGGTATTTTTTTTATCTGAATAAATCAGAACTTTTGTAATATTTTTTTTTAACTCCTACTTTGTGCATACAAATTAAAAAAAAAAAAAAAAAAAAAAAAAAAAAAACCCAAAATTGGGCTGGCCCAAAATAGGGCAGCCCGTTACTGTAGCAGCAGTCAAAACGCCGTCGTTTCCTTCACCTATTGTGTATATTAGTAATTAGGAAGTGTTACAATTTTTTGTGTCATTAATGCAAGTCTGAGGAAATACCAAATAGAATTTAGTTATGATCGGTCAATGATTTTACTCAAATACTTCTCCTAACGACTAGAATCCGTTGATAGGTATATTCTATCAAAACACTTTATTGATACATACGTGATGGATGTATCCTAGGACGCAACACAAAATGTAAACCAACTAATTAAACTGCAAATACCAGACTAACCTAATTGACTGTGACTCCTATATATATATCGCATCGGCATGTCAGTTTAAGGAAAACCTAATTAGTCACTAAATATACAGTTGCAAATGAGTCCAAATTTTTAAAATTGTATTAGCATTTTTAAGATCAAAGCTAATATATTCTTAATTATGCGTCCAAATTTTAACCGGCTGGAACATAGTGGACCTCTTGGTGGCACTTTGTGATCAGCATATGTCACCCACCCATGATTCACTTGCTCTGATTGAACATAGGGATTGATCATCATCTGCTTTCTTAAGCTTATCCTGCTTTAATTGCGGGGCGTGTGTTACGTACGAATTAATTATCTATTACTCGTACTACCAAATACCTTGCTCAATCTTTGTGGTTGTCTTTTTTTGCATAATTATTAAAGATAACTTCACCACCATTTTCGGATATAAAAAGTGTGCTCTTTTGAGTCTTACATTTCAAAGGGTCACAAAATACATGTTTCATGATATTGGTTTTATTATATTTGACGATATTTTTTGTGTTCTTACAGTTCTTTTTCTTCTTTTGAACTGCAGTTTAATTAAACTAGCAATGATTACATAGAAAAAAGATTATAACATGATATTACAAGAAGTTTTCGGGTTACTAATCTAATCAAACCCCGTGGGTTGAAGACATATATTCCTATTAACGATTCATTGGTGGGAGAACACCTTGAAATGATGAAATCATCCAAAAGAGTGTTTTTTCTAGGAAACTTTAAATCAAAGCACACGCGGTTACTAAAACGCCAAAGAACCTAATTCGCAGTTTAAGTAAAGTTTAAACATTATTTACAATTCTATTAATTAGTAATTCAAGTTACTAACTAGTCAAGTGCCTTTTTTTATCTAGTGTGATGTTATGTATCAAATTGAGGTCCACAAATTAAGTTATTGGCTCTTCTTAACGTATGTTTATTCAAGTTTAATTTCTTCCTTTTAGAGTTACCAGAAATTACATTTAGACCTTTCATTAGAGTGTTACTTGTCAGCATAAACATGATTGATTTGTGCCCAAGCCGTAATCAAAAGCTCTTTTGGTAACATGTTTTAGTTGAAAGCTTGATGTGGGTGAAATTGTTTGATGCGTACAGAGCCCATCAAGCTACCATAAATACGAGTGTATTTTACACTGGACAACAATGCACTTCAACTATTAAGAAACTGCACTGTGCAATTTTGTATGTTTTTTAGAAAAAAGTTCATTACAAAGAGATGGTTAGGATGATGGAACTGCTTAAATGGTTTCAAGATACAGAATGTCAAAGTAAAATAGTCACTAAATGCGCCTCTGTCTTCAAGGTACTATCACATACTGACATTGTCACAAATATTTTTTTTGGGTAACCATGGTTCCCGACCTTTTGGCCAACTAATCCATAGGCCAATGGGGTTTGAGTCCACCGCCACATACACTTAAACCAGGTAAAGTCATCCTTTTTCATGGCATTGGCATGGCCACATCATAATGATGCATATTTGTCTCTCATAAATGATGGAAGTGATTATGTAATTTTTGACTAGTAAAAAACTGATGTGTTACTATAACTACTACTCTATATGTATGCTTTTATTTTATTTTCTTACAGTTTATATATGCACATTTAATTTATCGTGCATGTTTTTTGCGTTGTCACTATCTCAGTGTGATTCAATATTTGTAAATTAAACGACAACCTTGAATATATGCTCGTACAAAATTCTCAGATTAGACAAAGCTAAGGCTGTATGACATATTTGTAAATAAAACCACACTTCAACTGACTTTTCTAAAAAGAAGGGGAAAAACTATATTAAGAAGTGAAACTTTTGTCAGCCTTCCATAGATTGACACAATCTTGGCAATGTTGTATTACTTGGAACCAAAATCAACTCGTATCGTTTCATGCTCCAACTTTAATGGTGTGATTTGGCATATTTTGAAGAACATGAGATTCAACAGCTACGTGGTCATAGTTATTAGCGTTTTTTGCTGCCACTGGAAGAATTTCAGCATGCAAATAAGCGTTCAGCTTTACTACATCGATGATTTTCTGATCTTTAAGATCTGGCATCTTTTGCTCCTCTATTTCAGAAATTTTTTGGTCAAATTTGGATATCTTTTCATCCATAACAGGCTTTTTGTTTTTGTATACGAAATACAATATCATTTGAATGATACCAAAAGTGAATCCAAGGACATTTGGAATCTGCAAAACAAGTTGTAAAAACATAATAAATACAAAATTTTATAACTTTGTATTGAATGTGTTTCCAAAAAAGGAAGAATGTTGTAGTATACGCTTATTTTCATACCGCAATATTATAGTCACCAAGAAGTAGGCCATAGAAGAACCACATAACCGCGCTAAGAGTGAGGGCTAATGATAGTAGAATTGGCATATACTCTACACTTTTTGTTTTAATCACTTGCCTCTGTAAAAAAATGTGAACAAATATTAGAAAGTGACAAATTATATAGATTTGAATATACTACAAGGCAAAAATGCAAAAAAACTATAGAAATTCTTTCTTTAATTAGTTATGCATACTTATATGTACACTTACCAAAACTCCCAAAGGTGCTACAAAAACACATAAAGAAAACACAAGGCAAATCCATCCTACTATCACACCACGGGTAACTCCAGTTGCAAGGAACTGAGTTAGGACAACAATCAATCCAAATCCGACAACTATTAGCAGTACAATTAGCTTCAAACTTTCCATCTGCATAACCAAGTTTTGTAGTGCTATTTAGCTTCAATTAATACTAATAATGAGACTAAAATTTCATTGTTAAATTGACATACCTTGGCCTTCTTTGGTGCGTAGAAGAGAAAGAAACAAATGTACAACGTTTCGATGAAGCAACCAACTGAGTTTATGGTTATTAGAAGCAACACATTGCTCTTAAGCATTGCATAATATATCCAAAGCATGGCACTGAATAAGCCCACCACATACGGCGCTGACTGAAACCCTTCCGTTGATTTCTTTTTGTAAACTTTGTAGAATGTTGGTCTGCATTTTTTGAGATTACAGCCGAAAAGTTAAGTAAACTACTTAAATCATTAGAAGAGACTATAATAAAACAAAAACATAAAGAGACTTACATTGGTGCAAGAAATACTATAAATGAGACAACATTGCCTGATAATAATATAAATGCAATATGTTAGTAGCAGAATGGTGCACAAAAATATAAATACATGGGGGTATATGGAGAAAATATTTACCAAGAAGGCCAAATGCAAGAGTGAGATGAGCCAAGTTGCCGGTCATTTTTCTAGAATGATACAATATCCTTCCTCTTCACAAATCAAGTGCTGTTTTAAACAAATGCTATCTCTCTTGTTAGTTCTAATGAGTGGTGCTTAAGAAATGGTATAGCCATCCCTTTATATAGGAAGCAAAGGTTGAGGATGGCGGGGTCCACCAATCACCAATACGTGGATATAAGAAGTAACTCTTCTAGGTTCTACAATTTTGATGTTAAGTTAAAGTGGAGTCGAAAAAAATAATGTTGCAACGTAACATCTAGTTTTTTTTGGGACGTTTTGCTACTATCTACTGGAAATGTTATGATGTACGACAGCGGAAGGCTTTTGTTTACAGATACGTTGTAAACAGGTTAATTGCAAACGCAAAATAAACCTTGGTTGAAATTTGGTTCACCAAAAACACAAAAATAAACCTTGGTTGAAGTTTGGTTCACTAAAAACACAAAACAGAAACGTGAATCCTAAAAATCATGTTAGCGTTGCACATATCTACTGACCACACGAGCAAAACTCTTTATAAGTATAAACACAATCTCAAAGGTGATAAGTGACTCACTGATGCCATGGTAGATGGAGGATAAAGTCATTTCTTGATGCAAACACGCTTTGATGCAATCACGTAAAGCGTGTGTTTATTGAATTTATCATATTTTGTGAGATTCTATGATTCATTATCATACATTCATACTACATAATTTAACTATGATTTCTTCAAATTCGCAATCCTGTAAGTTTAAGTTTGAGTCAATACATGATATTGTAGTCATAGACGGAACATATAAAGGGCGGGGAGGGGTTGTGGCCCCCCCAAAAGTTGGAGTTTTAGCTACTTAATAGGCAACATGTTCGTGTTATTAGGAGCTAATTCATAATTGTATATATTTTTACTTTTGATCCCTAGATAAGTAAAAACTAATGGTTTAAAAAATCAATGGTAAAAATACATATCATATCCCATTTTCTCAAAATTTAGGCGGCCAAACTTGAAAAAGTGAAAATCAAATATGTTTTTATTATATTTGTTAATCCAGGTTTATATTATTCATTTGACTTGTGTCTCTTAAACTCTTCTTTGCTCAGCAAGTTTTTTTTTTTCATAAACTGAATCTATGATTGATTGGTATGTACAACAAAAAACTGTCGACCTAATTTGTAACTCTTTTCAAGTTAAGCGTTTAGGTGTTGTCTTTCTTCTACATGTATCTACATATGATGTCATATAGAGTTGAATTTTACGCTAGAATAATTTCGGCCCCCCCTAAACAAAATGCTCAAGTTCCGTCACTGATTGTAGTTTTAGGTACACCCAAAGAAAAACTGTACTAATTAACAAAATTGAAACTTATTTAATAATATCATATAATGTATTGAAAGTAAACCTGGATAAAATTTTTTGCTAAATTTCTAAATACAAAATGCACATCTCAGCCTATTAGGTGTCCCTTGGGCACAGTGGATCTCCAAGTGGCCATGGCCTATGTCACCCACCCATACAAATGCGCTGATTAAACATAGATACTAATCATCAGATGCTTTTATTATATGATTCAGGAGATAATGTGTTACGTCTGAATTAATAATCAGCTACGGTTATAGTGCTTGCTTAGTTAAACTATCGAAGAAAAAAATCGCAGACTCGCATGATCTGTTTCTAATTTCCAAGCGTTTCTAAATCAGAACTTCTTTTTATCATATTTCACCGAGCAAAAGTACTTGAAATACTGAATACTAATAATAACCTATTTTAAAAAATCTCAAGAACATATAAAGCGCAAGAAAAAAATCATTATAGATTGGTAGTAAAGGTAGACAAAGCGCAGTGATTTCAGGCCTACAGTGCCCTTTGTGACTTTCTACTCGGAATATTTAAGTGGAGAGGGTATTTCCGCCTTCGAATGAGATTAAGAAATACTTGTGACACGTCCATCACTTAAAGAAGAACTTGTGACGCAAATTCTTGGTCACTTGCAAACTATATTTCGTCAGTTAAACGTACTATTTGTGTCACTGATTATACACAGTAATTCATTAATTAAGCTGTAATGTTAGTTAAGGTCCCCCGCCGATCAATATGTTTATAAGCTAAATGCAAAAGGTGGGTCAGTAAGTAATGGAAACCCAAATACCAACGAATGCCCACAACAGAGTCCTCTCCTCACTGACAATTAGTTGGGTCACTAATAAGTCTCTCCTCCTATGGCTATCATCATTTAGTCACTAAAAAGTCTCGACTCACAATCGTTTCTGGCTTCAAACTCTTAAGTTTTGTACCATTTACTCCCACCTTGGTGAGTGGTGACTTTTAGAGTTTTGTCACTGCAACTCTTGACTTTTTTCTATTTGGGTTGCTAACTCGACGGTAGAGTACTTGGCTTTTAAGTGCGGCTAGGATCTTTTACACATTTAGATGAAGCGAGGGATTCGTCCATACCATCGGTAAAGTTTGGAAGATTGGTGGTTGCGGTTCTTGTTGGTAAATCAAGATTTGTGTAGCCTTTAGTGACAAATATGTTTTAGTCACCAATTTATTACACTAGGTAGACAGTCTTTTTGCCATGTAAGATTCTTCACTAACTTTAGTGACCGTGACAATAGTCACCAATTTTCTTGTGACTAACCTAGGTATTAGTAGTCATGAAAGACAGCAACTGTTTCCGGTCATTAGAGATCAACCATGACTAGACGATGGTTTTCCTAAATAAGGTGATAGAGATCTCAAATTTACAACTTTTACAACTTAGTATACGTGAGTTTTTAGGCTCACATTTATAACGTGTTTATTTTGTTTACGCATTTTTAAAATTCTTTTTTAATTATTTCTAAGCAAACTCGAGTCTGTATTATTAAAAGGGTAAAAGTCGAAAAATAACAACGAAGTTTTCAAAATGTCCTGACATTACCAACGAACTAAATTTCGTTCTACCTACACCAACGAACTTTCAAATATTGTTCTTATATCACCCATAACGTAAACTTTTACCGACACGTGTCAGTTACCTTCCTAGCTGGCACAGGTTTTTTTTTTATATTAATTAAATACTTATCCAACCACCACTTTCACCCTCACAACCCACACCGCCACTGTAACACCACCCCTCACCACCCCCCACAACCATCACCACCTCAAACCCACCTACACGCAACACCACAACACCGCCAACAGATCCATTATCACTTTATCATCATCAAATCCCAATGAAACCAAAAAAAAAACCAACCCACACCAATCCAGCATGTTTCACAGGGATTTCACTTATGAATAATAATATCACTAAGCTTCCTGACTATGAGCTTCTTTTACCACACCTTGAAGTTTTCCTTATATCAATAATTGAATTGGCCTATGTTTTCGGATGACTTGTTAATAGATGAAAAAAGTTAAAGTTTTTGATATGGGGTATTGTAATCAAAGTGCGCTACTTGGATTTCAGCCCCTCACAAAACTTTTCGTGTGCTCAATCTTAAGGATAATAGAAATGTTGTTGATATTTCTATATTTGGGGAGATGAAAGACCTTGAGATACTAATTCTCAGTGGTATGGTGGCGAGGTCCGGCGAGGGGCGGCGAGGGGCCAGCTCACCCTCGGCGAACCCCTTTCGCCGTTACACCGTTCCCTCTAACGTGATTATTTTGTTTACGCATTTTTAAACTTCTTTTTTAATTATTTCTAAGCAAACTCGAGTCTGTATTATTAAAATCCACTTTCATATTTCAACTGTATTTACACGATACAGATTAGTTTCGATTGTTATTTATGTTCCTACAGATAGTGGAAAACTTGTATATATGTTTAGTGCCTTAGTTTGTTGGTCAGGTGGATATGAGATTGGCATGCATAATATTAATTTATTTAAGGGTTAATTACTTGAAAATGTATTATACTTGTCACTTTTTGTTATTGTGTGTATCGAACTTTTTTTTTCTTATTGTGTGTATTGAACTTTTAAATTTTGACATTTGTGTGTATTTATGATCATTTTACCTTTACTTTTTTTAAATTTCAAAAGGTAAAATGGTCATTTTACATGGCTGAATAGTGGCAAAAATACACACAAAGGTCTAAATTTGAAAGTTCAATACACACAATAAGAAAAAAAAAAGTTCGATACACACAATAACAAAAAGTGACAAGTATAATACATTTTCAAATAATTAACCCTTTATTTTTCTTCATGTCCAATCTAACGTTTAGATATTTAGCAAATAATGCAATTCTATATGTTATCTTTTTCTTTTTCTTTTCTCTTTATCATTCGGTGTTTAGGAGGTGATTCAAAACACCTTGCCTTTGCGTTAAGTACTTTATTTTGTTTCATTCAATCATGCATCCTTTTTCTTATGATTAATGGGAGTGGGAGGTTATCTTAGAGACTGTTTGGATTATATTTTAATTCCATTATTATGAATCCATACTTTGTAATTACTTTAAATCCTTTCCTTTATAATTATAAGACGCGCTTTCACTAATTCAAGATATGATGAATCCTCAAGATTAGATTTGCTTAGTCGTTAAAAAATTTGAACGGTGAAGCATAATTGTGAAACGATATAATTTGAACTCACGCCTTTAGAACCGAGGGTGTGTGTACGTAAATGATAATAAGGTTTACTTAATTAGATGTTGCAAATAAGCTTATATATATATATATATATATATATAGTAAAGATCCAGTGAGAAGTAAATTAAAATAAGAAGTGGTGAGAAGTGACTTAAACCACACATTTGAGATGCAACGACTTGCATTAGATGCATTGTTATTCATTTAGGTGAGACTAACGACTGCAAGTAGTTGCATTGGTATTCTTTTTGATGAACAATTGGATGAGGGTTGCGTAAGTTTATTTGATGTGTAGAATGGTGCATATGGAGGTTCTGTAGGTTCGAGGATTGTGAGGATATATTATTGAAGAGATATAATGGAAAAGGCTCATTTTATTTTGTAGGTTAGGATTCAGTTTTTTTAGTGTGTATCTTACTAATTGTGGTCTGATGGTTGTTTGCTTAGTTGATGTGTGTGTAGGCATCTTGGGTATGGCAGGGGATGCGCAGGTTGTGGGAGTGGTGTAGGTCGGAGGTGCGGATGTGGGGTTTGTTTTCGGAGATGGGTGGACGTTAGAGCGAGAGAGAGTCGTGTTTGTGTGTGTGGGGTGTGTGTGTGTGAGTGTGTGTGTGTGTGTGTGTAGTGTGCTTTGGTGTTTGTTTTTAGATTTGTTTTGGTTTTTTTGTGGTTGTTTCTTGTTTTGTGTTTACAATAATTGGCCCATTCCCAAAATTTCTTTGTGGTCTTTGTTGTTGTTCTGTTTTATGTGTTTTTTTTGTATTGTACCTGTTTTTTGTTGTGAGTATTTTTTTGTTTTGTGTTTTTTGTGTCCTTGTGGTGTTTTTTGTGTTGGTTTGTGGGTTTTTGTTGTTCATATTTGGTGGTGTTGATGTGTTTTTGTTTTAGTTTGCGTGTGTGGGGTTGTTTTGTTGTTTGGTGTGTTGTGTTTGTAGATTTCTTGTATTTTGTTGGGGGCGGGTGTTAGGTTTGTTGTGTTTGGTGCATTGTCGTTGTGTTTTTTTTGTTTTTTGTTTGGTTGTGCTTGTGTTGTGGGATTTGTTTTTATGGTTTTTGGTAAGGTATGTATGTTGTGCTATGTAATGTTTTTTTTTGTTTCTGTTTTTTTTGGTGTTTGTGTATTGTTTATTGTGGTAGTTGATGTGTTGCTGTTTGTCTCTATATCTGTTTTTATGTGTTTTATGTGTTGTTTTTGTTGGTTTGATAATAAAACCATATACTCATAAAAGTTATTGATATTTAAATATAATATAATATATATGATAATTATTTAAATTATACCATAAAAATCTATTGAAATTTAGTTAATACAATATAATTATATGATTAATACATATTTAAATATCAAATATATAAATAAGGACTATTATAATGTAATATAATTTCAAAAATAATATTCTTTCTTATAAAATTTAAATAAATTAAATTAAAGAATAAATTATAAGAAGGAAATTTTAAAAATAATATAAATTATAAATTTATATTATTATAGATATAAATTAATACAATTATATATTCAATAAGAAGGAATTGTTGCCACACATTTCAAAAGTGAGTGATTTTCAAAGGGAGATGCTTCCTCTTTTGTATGGCATCTGAAAGTGTTGTGGTTGTGATTTTTCTTATCTTTCTCATTTTAACTATTCTACTCATTTGATCTAATATATATATATTATATATATATATATATATATTATATATATATATATATATATATATATAGTGGCATTTTCTTTGCAGAACCATTTTTTTGTACAGAACCTACAGAACCAGCCTTTTTACTCTTAATAATGCATGATGTACATTATTTCTATGCAAGATGGCATCTTTGTAAATATGAACTGCTTATTTTAAAAAAAGAAAAGAAATAAAGGGTATAATAGGTAATACACTTTAATTATTATTTTAAAAACCGTCCCACATTTTTAGCATTCATTCGGTTAATCCTGTACTTCCTCTCAATCCCTAAATAACCTTTCTCAGCAACCACATGATTTAAAAAAAATGAAATCTAAATGCTAATTAAGTTTATGATTTTTCTTTTGCTATTTGTGAAGCGATTCGTGTGTTGTTCTCTTCAATTATAATTCGTAATCACCTCCTACCACCGACGAACGAATTTAATGGTGGATCTGATTTCGGATTAATGGCGGATCTGATAGTCATTTTTTATTGATCGGATTAATGGCGGATCTGATTTCGGATCTCGGGCCGGATGTGTTTATATGTTTCAATACCCAAACGGTGACCGGATTAATGGCGGATCTGCCAAACCTCGACGAGGTATGATTTTCTTTTTATTATTCTCGTGGTGATGAATGGTTTTATATTTCTTCTTGCTCTTGATAGGTATAATTATTTCAGTAGTTGTTTATCTAGGATGGGTTGCAATTTGGTTTATGATTTTGGTTGTTAATCTTTCTTTGCTTTTCTATCAATTTATCGAGACTCAAGTTCATAAGAGTATGAAGGGTCATGGTCTTGGTGGTTTGGGTTTCACGTATCAACACGAAACAAATGGCTTGAAATGTTTGAATGCTCAAAGAATATGACATGTAAGACATTGAAGGGCAGCAATGCTTCTTAAGAATCGTTATTGTCCAGTAACAGGCGATTACCTCGAAGATGACATTGTGCTTATGACAAATCATTGTGCTTATTGTCGAGTAAGTTTTTATCTAACTCGTACCTTTATGAGATATGCGTGTTTGAAGCTGAATGTGCATCTGTATATGTTTGTGGATATTTTATTTATGAATCATATTCGGCGGGTGATTGATGTGCTTGTAGGTTATGGAAAACCGAAGACGGATTCACCGATTATGCATATATACCTTGGTTGGTCACAAATATGACGTCAAGGACATGTGCTTCTCGGCTGGTGGGCATCTTTTGGCAACTGGTAATTCTCACTACAACCGTTATAAATTTACTGTCTAGTAGTTGTTAATCAATCTAGTTCAAAATATAAGTTCATCCTGATTTGTTATAAGAATAAATTCTGTTTTTTTTATTAAAATTGTATTGCTTGGTTGTCTACATGATGTCACTCGACTCCTTAGCTCTGGTTGTCTACAATTTTGGTCTATGTTGTTATTTTAAGCTGTATAGATTATTAGCTTATGATATGCTCAAAGTTACAAAGGAAGAAAAGATACATGTACTTCATTACCTGCTATTTGTTGGACAATGTTACATATCACTGGTTCAGGGTCAAGATTTAAGGAAGCATTTCAAATTGCATAAACTAAAACCGGCCCAATTTAAATGCAACTGGTCGCGTTAAAACTTTGCATGTGTAAACTTTTCTGATATAAATTGCTTTTGATTTATATAACTCAACAATGTTGCAGCAACAAATATCTATGAGTAGCAGTTCAAAACAGATGGTAATGACGGTGTGGTTTAACTTGTGCATATGTGTTTTGTGTCTTGTGCATATGTGTTTTAAGGTTGTTATGAAATCAAGGAAATATGTGTATCATAATTATGTTCTCTACTCATCTTGTCTACTCTGTTTTTAGGTTTATACAGATCTTGAAGTAGCGTTTGTGATATCAGAAGAACAAAAAATCTTTGACGCATTGTCAAGGAGTGTGGAACTCCTGCAAGGCAACACCGCACTAATCAGCCAATATTATTATGGCTGTCTTTTCCATGAGCTTCTGTCCTTTCAGCTTCCTGATAGGCGCCCACCTGTAGAGGTTTACTTCTTTTACTTCTAGCATTTAACCTGCCATGTTTCACATATTAAATTTGTGCAGAAACCCACTTTGCTCTATTTTTGTGTTACAGCCAAGTAAGAAATGGATATGTCAAGTGCATTTCTGGTTTGCAGAAGTTGAAACATGTATACAAACACATAATGCTAGAAAGTATATTTTTGTACGGAAAATCCTGAGAAAGAAAGTTAGTTAGTCACGCTTGCAAGGATTAGCAAGTTGATTATTGTCTCTCCAGATCCTCAAATGCATGAAACTTGTAATCATTATTTTGTTTAAGACTGGTCTATGGTTCGCCGTGGTCCGCCGGGAAAGACCATGCTTGCCAAAGCCGTGGCAAACCATACTACAACAGCCTTTATCAGAGTGGTTGGCTCATAATTTGATCAGATTGTGAAGCGTGCATGTATGTTCTATGAAGAGTGCATGTATGTTCTACGAAGAGTGCATACATGTTTTTGAATCTCTTGCACATTTGTACTTAACAATATACATATTTGAAGTGTATTTTATTTGATATCAAATTTTGTGTATTCTACTTATATTTTGGTTTGTTATAATTTAGAAATTACATGTATATGTTCATGTTTTTGGTTATAAAATTCAAAGATTAAAAATATATGTGCAATTACCATTTTAAATAAAAAAAGTTTGATGGCTAAACAATGTTATGCAAGAAACATATATAAATTTACAATATTTAAAGAAAACATATATGCACCTATTTTGTTTTTTCGAAAACATGCATGTAAAAAAATTAATTTAAAAAAAATATTTTTTAATTTTTTTCAAAAATTATAAGGCTTAAAAAACGAATTTTTATAAAAATAAAATTAAATAGAAAGGTGAAAATGTGTTTTACTAATATGCCCTTTTGGATTAGATAAAAAGAAATAATAATACTAAATTCTTATTGGTCCAAATTAGTTCTGTAGGTTCTGTACAAAAAACTGGTTCTGCAAAGAACGGTCCCCGTGTATATATATACACACACATATATATATATATATATATATATATATATATATATATATATAGAGAGAGAGAGAGAGAGGAGGGTTATTGTGGTGTAGTAGCTTAAAATTGTTAAAATGAGAAGTGATCTTAACCATTAAATCTAATAATTGACATGTGATTTAATTAATAGTAGATACATGACATTAAATCTTATACATAAAAATTGATATATAACCACTAAAAAAATTGTTACGTAACTATTTCTAGCTGATACATATGATACATAGTTTTGCTTCAAAAAAGACTATTAATAGAAATAAATATTTTATTCACAAATTCATTGATACACGATTATAAGTTACATCCAAGTTAACAAACAATTGTTTAACTATAATAAACAACTGATACACAAGAAACTGGTAATATGCAAAATCACGAACCAACTGCTCGTACACGAACCAAAACCTCCAAGAACTCGTACACGAACCAACAACTCGTACACGAACAAAAAACTATCGAATAAATGTGACATTTGTCCAATTTCTATTGCTTCTCACTTTAACAACTTTAAGCACCTACACCATTTTATCTCAATTCTATATATATATATATATATATGGGAGAGTTATTGTAGTGTAGTAGCTTAAAGTTGTTAAAATGAGAAGTGATCTTAACCATTGTATCTATCAATTAATATGTGATTTAATTAATAGTAGATACATGAAATTAAATTTTATACATAAAAATTGATGTATAACCACAAAAAAACTTGATACGCCATCATTTATAGCTGATACACATGATACATAATTTTGCTTCACAAAAGACTATTAATAGAAATATACATTTTATTCGCAAATTGAATGATACACTCTTACAAGTTACATCTGAGTTAACAAATAAATGCTAAATTATTTTAAACAACGGATACACAAGAAACTTGTATTACTAAAAATCGCGAACCAATTGCTCGTACACGAACCAAAACCTCCAACAACTCGTACACGAACCAACAAATCGTACACGGACCAACAACTAATTAAATAATGTGACATTTGTCTAATTTTTATTGCTTCTCACTTTAACAACTTTAAGCACCTACACCATTTTAACTAGATTATATATATATATATATATATATATATATATATATATATATACACACACATACATATATATACTGATTATTGTAACACCCCCAAAATATGTAGCAGCAAAAAGGTAATTAAGAGCGTTACTTCATAATATATAAGCACAAGATACAAGAGAACGACCTCTATATGAGTTGTTTAAAAGATATCCTCGTTGATACATTTGGTTTAAATAAGTTTTTGACAAGTGGTCCCGTGAGTTTGCATCACAAGAATTCATAGTTTCTAATACAACGAGGACGTCTTAATAAGAGGAAATCCATGAAAAATAGTTTTTGATGAATGAAGACCCAATGCACTTAAAATACTTCATAATGGTTTTAGCACCTGAGAAATACATGCTTAAAATGTTAACATAAAGTTGGTGAGTTTATAGGTTTAAGTAATTATAAAGGTTGGACCGCAAGATTTCAAAGTGTGTAATAATGTAACACATACAATATCACTAAAAGTAATTACGATTGCGCTAAGCTCATGACACCGAGACTAGAAAAAGTTATGTATGCAATTTAATGCAATCAGAGTACCCTAGGGAGTGGCCAAAGTGACACCCGTAATCCGATATGGTATACGTCCGTTAGTTAGGTCCTCTGGAACTAGTAAGTGCTTAACTTACCAGAAAGGGGGTGTCAATCCCAATAGATCTATTTATAACACTCGCGCTTACTCAAAGTAATTAACGGATCTTGATAATTCGGGCATAGTGGATTATCGCTACTTAGGCTAATCCGTAATCATTTAGAAAGAAAGTAAAGTACTTGCGTCCATAAGTAAAAACAAAGCAATGTATCTCACCCCTAGATTTATAAAGTAATTGTACACAATTATTAACGGGGCTATAAACTCACCTTAAATAAAAGGTATTGATTTTAAGAAATCAACAAAAGAAAGTCGTCACAAAAGTTCCGGCAAGCAACCTATTTAATTATAGGTCGATTCAGAATAATGCAAGCGAAAATAAAATGACGCACTTTATTTTATAACGTTATATCACCACCTAATAGTTTGTGTTTTAGTTTTATATGTCAAAATAATGTTTACGTCAAGTTCGCCATTTAATATAAATAAGTATACACGTTTATAATATTTTCTAATAGCCAAAATAAATTATAGGCTATCTCGCTCGATTTATTATTTTTATTATTCTCACAACGTCAATTTATTTATAGTCTAATTAGTTTATAAAATAATATTTATAAAGTTTACGATGCGTATAAATATTATATAAGTGTTACTACATTATTTTTTAAAGTTTTTATAGCCCAAACGAGCTCGAAAACACCCGAAAACACCAAATTATAATCCTAACAGCAACATTTATATATGTATACATGTGCAGAAACTTTGTTAAATTTTCAGAAAAAAATGGTCCGACTTTAGAAGAGCGTATCTCTACAAGTTTTCTGTTTTATGTTTAACCCGACTCGGACTTGAAATGGGTCGAAAACATCTTTTTATAAACTGCACAGATTGTTCGTATGTGCAGTTTTTCAGCATGTGTTAATTTTTATCCGATTTTCAAATGAGCATAACTTACTCGTTATAACTCGGATTTTAGTGATTCAAGCGGCCACAGAAAGGTCATAGGGCCTACTTTCCATTTCTCATATGAAACATTCCAGAAAAACAATTTAACCTGTTTGAATTTTACTTGCAAAACAGCCTACTACAACAACTTATATGATTTGTACCAATTCTTGTTGTAAACAATATTTTACACAAACTATTATGGTGATATTTATACATGGAAATAAAAATATTCATAACAAAAATATATATAATGAAAGTATAAGAAAAGATATAAAACCTTAGTGACATGGATGGCAAGAATAACTAGTTTAGTACTTAAATCAATCCCCAAACTTGTTTGATTATCTATAAAACCCTTAAGACTTCTTGGAAAAAATGCTTGTAAATATCAAAACCAAATTCTTTCTTGCCTTGTGTGGTTGGCTGATTATGGCTAGAGAGAAAAGAGTAATGTGTGTTTTTGCTAGATGAGAAATGAGAAGGTTGAAGGAGGTTTGTTTTAATAGTGTGTTTAGGGGGTAGTGAGGGTGGACGGTTGGAGGGGGGTTGGGGGAGGTTTGATATATATATTTTTTTAATTTTATTTTGTATAAGTGTGTGTGTTTATTTAGTATAGAAAGGTGGTACCATTTACATGCATGCATAAAAGCTCATAATGCAAAACGTATGTGCTCTACATAAAACATATAAATAAAATATGAAAAGTTATAAATTATCTTCGTAATAATCATATAACACATAGTTGACGTAAACTCATATTTGTTTAATGTCGGTTTACGTTGATTGTTGATTTTCAGTTTACGCGATTTAGCTTAACGGTTATAATTAAAAGTGAACACGTAAAGTTCAAAGTAAATAGTTTTGAGTTTATCGACGTGAGATGACCTGAAAATGTGGATTTTCATAGTCTCTCCGTGTTAAAAGAATTTTGTCCCGATATTCAGTTTGAGTCGCCTTCCAAAGTGGTGTTGAAGAAGAGGTGCGGGTGCTTGCTTGTGGAATACTTATCTAAATCCTCCAAAATCGTGGTAATCAACTTGATTTTCTTAATACCGAGAGTATCATCAGGACGGGTTTCAATTCCTTGTCTATACCACAAAGATTTTTCATTCTCGGCATTTTCCTCTTTAATTGCTTCAGCTTGAGCATCCAAGATTTGTGATGACGGGTTAAGATTTATTGTTGTGACTAAAATTTGACATCTGGTGGCCTTATCCGTTCCTTTTAGCTTAAAGCGTCAGCTATAACATTTTCTTTTCCAGTGTGATAACGAATTTATACATATGATGGCGTCACCACTACTAAGTTTTACGATATTATGTCGACGTCGAATGGATGATTTAGTAAGTTCCCTAACGACAACCAAACTCGATGGCGAATTGTTCTAGGGCGACTAGTGATGCGTCTTGATTCATCAAAAACGTATCGGTAA
>BQNB010102443.1:0-24244 GCA_026074375.1 Tanacetum coccineum | reverse complement strand
GATCACGAATCTAGCCGATTGTCAATTCACGCTTCGTCGAGGGAAAACGACCCGGGAGGTTTTTTTAGACTACTTTGGTTAAAAGTTTGTTTCTCGAACCAAATGGAAAATACTTACTATACTATAATTGTTTACATCCTAATATACTTATATATATATATATATATATATAGTGAAGACTTTATTTTCAGCACCATTTTAAGTGCGAGAACTGTGAGAACTCTTGAAAACATACATGCACGCCTTCAATAATTGTATTTCTGCACATATGTTATAGAAAGAACAAATATGTTTTAAAAAAATATATTTGTTCTAAAGATTTTGATGAGAAATTCGGAATACAAATTTTTTCTTTGAAGGTGTGAATGTATGTTCTTATAAGACGTGCAATGGCAGTATTTCGGCCGAGATTAAGGTTTTTGTGAAAGAAAAGGAAGAGTTCACGATGATATAGAAGAACATGGGTGGATTCTTACGATTATTGACGACGTACATGTATTTTCTTGATTTTAAAAGAGGTTCTCGCAGTTCTCGCACTTAAAATGATGCTGAAAATAGAGTCTCCATATATATATATAGGGCGTAATCAAGTATCCACCAAGTCACTGACCATTCCATTTAGCTTCTTGTAAAAGCTGACATATTATTGTTGTACTTATGCATTGTAGGTGGACTTTGTCTATATTCCTTTCGTAAAATGGTTTCAGTTATTTCAATAAGATGTATACAAGTATGGCATTTGCATTGGCAGGCCACAACTTGCAACATGGATAGAGGTATAACTTCAATCCTTTTAATTATACAAGAAAATTTAAAACGGGTACACCTGACCCATTCAACATGATATGAGGCATTGCATTGCATTACATGCCGCACTCAATGTTTTCCATGTTATTCATGTTGGATAGCTACCTTTGTATGATCATAGTTCATATTGAATAACTAACTGAATTCTATGTTATTCATGACGAGCATATACATTTTATTGCCTCTTCAGTAGCTGACCACAATATAGTATTCTGCATAACACTATATCCAAACACTCTTTTATTGTTTTACAACCTTACACACATCCTCAAAACCATACTCTGCATACCTTTTAAACATAATTGTGCAAGTTCTTTTATGTGAGGTATAAGATATAAGATCGATGTTCGTTACCGATGCCTTGATTTCATACACTCTTTTCTTAAAACGGGGATGCATAAATTCTGCATATCCCATTCAATAACTATGTTTTAATAGCTTTTAATGGTATAATATGTTGTGGTGCAGAAAGGCCCATGTTAATCTTGGGACGCTTAGACATGTTCATCATGGGAAAACCACACTCACTGCTGCTGCGATAACAATGGTCTCATTTCGACAATGAAATATTTTTATTAGTCGCCGTTTTATATCTGAATAGTAATTATTGGTATTAAGTTAAGAGTTTTATTTAGGTGCTTGCGGATGAAGGGAAGGCTAAGGCTATTGCAATCGATGAAATTGATAAGGCTCTTGAAGAGAAAGAGATAATGATCACCATTGCAACGGTAAATACTGTTTTTTTTCTTCTTTGTATTAAGACTAATAGCTTAATCAATGCTATATAAAATTCCTTTTATATGGTAATGCAGGCTCATGTGGAGTACGAGACGACCCATAGCCATTATGCTCACGTCGATTGTCCTCATTATGTCAAGGTAGGATAACTATTACTTATTAATATTGATCGAAACTTGCATTAACTATTGTGGTAAATGACCCTACTTAAGTTGAGCCGGTATTCGCTAATAATTACAGTTCCGGGTCAAAGTCAGGCAACACACTATATAAATGCATGACAAACGCATGACAGAATTAAAGGCGAGTTGCAATTCTTATTTATTTTTTCTCCATTATCTTTACGATATTTATTTTCCTTATCACTGATTTATATCCGCTTTTTCGATTTTTAACTCGCCTGAGCTTCATAGACAATTATTTCTGATATTAATACAACAACGAAACAATCAGCTATCATAGTACTGGTATATAGATTGATAGGCAGGCTCCTAAAGAACCACTTGATATGATTGACCCGAACCCTCCTCCAGGCCCGAATCACGTGGGAGATACATGGGTCAGCTTAATTCAATCAACTCCTTCCATGACTTGATTGCAGGCAATATCCCCACTGTTTTTGCTACATACCAGTCAAGATATTTTCTTTGCATGCTATTTTATTGTCTTTATTATTTTCATTTATTTTGACCTTTTCTACAGCAGTTATTTACTTTCCCTAAATGTAGCTAAGTGGGTGGTTATTTTTTCCTTTTCTCCTGTATGTATTGAGAAATCATGAATGAGAAAGGCAGTTCTTTGGTTTTTATTCCTAAAGTACTTCTCTAATTTTTGAGAGTATTTTTTTTCCATTGCTATCCTAATTTTTGGCAAGATTAGGAGGTGATCTTGGAAGCTGATTTGGGGTTCTCGTGGTGGCGAATCTCTATTTTAAAGAAATTGTTCGTCTTCATGGGATTCCAAGAACTATGGTTAGTGACCGGGACGTCAAATTTCTTAGTCATTTTTGGATAACCTTATGGCGAAAAATGGGTACTAAGCTCAAGTTTAGTACCTCTAGTCACCCACAAACAGATGGGCAGACGGAGGTTACCAACCGCACCCTCGGGTCGTTACTTCGAGCTCTCATCACTACTAACCTGAAACAATGGGAAGATTTACTACCTCAAGCTGAATTCGCTTATAATAGAGCTCCCAACAAGACTACCGGTCTTAGTCCTTTTATGATCGTTTATGGCTTGAACCCGAAGACCCCGCTTGATCTAGTTGTCCTTGATACCTCTTCTAAGTTTAACCCGGAAGCCAGTGACCGAGCTGCTGACATTAAGGCTTTGCACCAACACATACATGATAAAATCACAAAGTCCAATGAACTCCTTAAGTACCGCCGTGATAAGGGACGCAAGCACATACTGTTTCAACCAGGTGATCTCGTTTGGATCCATTTTCGCAAGGAGCGGTTTCCAGCCAAATGTCGATCTTAGCGCGGGTTAACGAGAATGCTTACAAAGTTAGTCTGCCCGGAACTCCTAAGGAAGCAGCCACGTTCAATGTAGCTGATCTTGAAACCTTTACTACTGATTCATCGGATTCCTATTCCAAGTTTGTGGGCAATCTTTTCTGTAGGCGAGATTCGAGGATGATAGGCAGGCTCCTAAAGAACCATCTGATATGATTGACCCGAACCCTCCTCCAGGCCCGAATCACGTGGGAGATACATGGGTCAGCTTAATTCAATCAACTCCTTCCATGACTTGATTGCAGGCAATATCCCCACTGTTTTTGCTACATACCAGTCAAGATATTTTCTTTGCATGCTATTTTATTGTCTTTATTATTTTCATTTATTTTGACCTTTTCTACAACAGTTATTTACTTTCCCTAAATGTAGCTAAGTGGGTGGTTATTTTTCCTTTTCTCCTGTATGTATTGAGAAATCATGAATGAGAAAGGCAGTTCTTTGGTTTTTATTCCTAAAGTACTCATCTAATTTTTTTGGAGAGTATTTTTTTCCATTGCTCTCCTAATTTTCTTGGCAGATTAGGAGGTGATCTTGGAAGTGATTTGGGGTTCTCGTCGGTGTTTCTTTATCGGGAAATTTCGAATCGGGTTTGCCAGCGTTCTTTTGGGTGGTGAATCTGTATCTCAGAGGAACGTTGCTCTTAACTCTTATTTCGGGTTGATCCAATTGCCAAGTTTCTGCCCATCATAGATCATATTTGACAATAGCAGGCACTATGAGTCCAAAGTCTCTTCTTCGTCCATTCTTTATAGTCTTGCAGGTATTTGATTTATAAATGAAGGTTCTTTTTGATTTTCTTAAAGATTAATGAATAGAGTAACATTTTTTTCAAACTTGAATGCAGTCAGAATGAAAGCTGCAGGCGTACGCAGGAGAGTATTCCACTGTGTTTCTTTGACACGACAGCCACAAAAGAAGTGTCCTATAAGGTTAGTTTCGTGATTTCCCTCATTAGTCAAATACTAAGGATGTGTTACTCTATTAGTCTGGGGAAGTATTGAACAGATGGTATGGTCATCATGGGTCAAGAACGGCCCCGGTTCGGGGAGCGCTCGAACCACCACAAACTTAGGTAGCCTGGATAATACCCCTGAATCTTTACTGGTGTTTAGCGGTAACAATAGTGTACATATTAAGGATATCAAATAGTTGCGGTTTTAATGAAGATTTTAATTATTATTAGTTAGCTAAATGAATTGAGATTGATCTTGTCGATATCGTCGTAAAGTTGGTACTTTTGTTGTTCTGAAGATTTTGTGTTCGTGTAGGATACATTAACTGAAGAAGATGGTTGCTGAAGTTGGAAATAATTCGACTACGAGGCCGCCTCTAAACCCGTCTCCGTTGCAGACTGCAAATTTTTTCCAGGTATAATGCCGGTTTGTTTTGAAGATCATGTAGGATGTTGTGAGTAAATAGGCGTTTTGGAGTAAGTTATGATAATTGTGTCTCCGAAACGTAAATAATTGGAAAAGAGTCTTTCCCGAGCAGGGTGAGCTCTTATTTGATAATGCAGTTTTGCAAATGCATAATCTGTTTTGAAGATATAAAACGGAAGTCTCCTGTAGTAGATAGTTATGGGTGTTTCGACAGAGATAAACTAATTATTCATAATCACATTTTGACATAGTAAAAACAAATCCAAATATTACCTCTTGATTATGTTGGAGGGTCTGGTAGCACCTTATATCTTATGTGTCTGCTTGATTATTCATAATCACATTTTGACATAGTAAAAACAAATCAAATAGAGACCAAATCAAATCATAAAATGGGTATGGGAAGTACACTGTCATATTGGTCAGTTTGACTTCTTTTGGTGCATCATGGGTATGTTGGTCCTATTATGGCCTCTTTCAAGTATGAAAGAAAGTGGCCTTCCTTTCTACCGGCGTTTTGTGTGAAGAATTTATGTACTCTTGTGGCACCCATGACTGACATTACCAAACTTAGACAGTTTGTTTGGAACCCTCAAGCACAGGCCGCGTTCGAAGAACTCAAGAAACAATTATCTTCTACTCCTGTGTTGGCACTACCGTGCTTTGATGAGGTGTTTGAGGTTGAATGTGATGCTTCTGGAGTGGGAATTGGGGCTGTTTTGTCTCAGTTGGGGCGTCCAATTGCCTATTTTAGTGAAAAGTTTAATGACGCAAAACGGCGATACACAGCGTATGACAAAGGACATCTATACTATCGTCAGGGCCTTAGATCATTGGCAACATTATTTGATATCTAAGGAGTTTATATTGCATTCCGATCATGAAGCGCTCAAGTACATTCAGGGCCAACACAAATTACAACCTCGACATGCTAAATGGGTGGAGTATTTACAGGCTTTTACTTTCACTATTAAGCACAGTCTGCGAAAAGTTATAACAAGGGCTGATGCTCTTTGATCTAGTAGTATGCTTTGATAAATTCTTTACAGCCGAAGGTTATGGGTCTCGAACTCCTCAAACACGACTATTCTTCTGATCCTGATTTCGGGGAGCTGTTTAGTAGCTGTCAAAATCATGCTGCCGGTAAATACCACTTGTCTAATGGGTTTTTGTTTAGGGGACAACGAATTTGTATCCCTCGACATAGTATTCGAGTAACGTTGATCAAAGAGACCCATGAAGGTGGTTTAGCAGGGCACCTAGGCATAGATAAAACTCTCACTATGCTGCAAACTCATTTTTTTTGGCCCAAGATGTTGCGAGATGTCGAGCATTTTGTCCGTCGTTGCTTACCATGCCACCGAGCCAAAGGTCACTCTTTGCCCCATGGTTTATACATGCCATTACCTGTACCCCTTGCCCCATGGGAAGACGTTAGTCTCGATTTTATCATCGGCTTACCCCGCACACAACGCCAAAAGGATTCTATTATGGTGGTGGTCGACCGTTTCTCCAAAATGGCTCATTTTATTGCTTGTCATACCACATATGATGCTGTGCAGGTGGCGAATCTCTATTTTAAAGAAATTGTTCGTCTCCATGGGATTCCAAGAACTATGGTTAGTGACCGGGACGTCAAATTTCTTAGTCATTTTTGGATAACCTTATGGCGAAAAATGGGTACTAAGCTCAAGTTTAGTACCTCTAGTCACCCACAAACAGATGGGCAGACGGAGGTTACCAACCGCACCCTCGGGTCGTTACTTCGAGCTCTCATCACTACTAACCTGAAACAATGGGAAGATTTACTACCTCAAGCTGAATTCGCTTATAATAGAGCTCCCAACAAGACTACCGGTCTTAGTCCTTTTATGATCGTTTATGGCTTGAACCCGAAGACCCCGCTTGATCTAGCTGTCCTTGATACCTCTTCTAAGTTTAACCCGGAAGCCAGTGACCGAGCTGCTGACATTAAGGCTTTGCACCAACACATACATGATAAAATCACAAAGTCCAATGAACTCCTTAAGTACCGCCGTGATAAGGGACGCAAGCACATACTGTTTTCAACCAGGTGCTTTCGTTTGGATCCATTTTTCGCAAGGCAGCGGTTTAGTCCAAACGTCGAATCCAAGCTTATCTGATGGTCCGTTTAGGGTTTTAGCGCGGGTTAACGAGGAATGCTTACAAAGTTAGTTGCCGTGAAACTCCCTATTGGATAGCTATAGCCTTACGTTCAATTTGTTAGCTGATCTTGAACCTTACTACGATCCTGCTGATCCTATTCCAAGTTTGAGGGCAAACTTTTCTGAAGGCGGGGAGGATGATAGGCAGGCTCCTAAAGAACCATCTGATATGATTGACCCGAACCCTCCTCCAGGCCCGAATCACGTGGGAGATACATGGGTCAGCTTAATTCAATCAACTCCTTCCATGACTTGATTGCAGGCAATATCCCCACTGTTTTTGCTACATACCAGTCAAGATATTTTCTTTGCATGCTATTTTATTGTCTTTATTATTTTCATTTATTTTGACCTTTTCTACAGCAGTTATTTACTTTCCCTAAATGTAGCTAAGTGGGTGGTTATTTTTTCCTTTTCTCCTGTATGTATTGAGAAATCATGAATGAGAAAGGCAGTTCTTTGGTTTTTATTCCTAAAGTACTTCTCTAATTTTTGAGAGTATTTTTTTTCCATTGCTATCCTAATTTTTGGCAAGATTAGGAGGTGATCTTGGAAGCTGATTTGGGGTTCTCGTGGTGTTTCTATATCGAGAAATTTTCGAATCGGTTTGCCCAGCGATTCTTTTGGGTGGTGAATCTGTATCTCAGAGGAACGTTGCTCTTAACTCTTATTTCGGGTTGATCCAATTGCCAAGTTTCTGCCCATCATAGATCATATTTGACAATAGCAGGCACTATGAGTCCAAAGTCTCTTCTTCGTCCATTCTTTATAGTCTTGCAGGTATTTGATTTATAAATGAAGGTTCTTTTTTATTTTCTTAAAGATTAATGAATAGAGTAACATTTTTTTCAAACTTGAATGCAGTCAGAATGAAAGCTGCAGGCGTACGCAGGAGAGTATTCCACTGTGTTTCTTCGACACGACAGCCACAAAAGAAGTGTCCTATACGGTTAGTTTCGTGATTTCCCTCATTAGTCAAATACTAAGGATGTGTTACTCTATTAGTCAGGGGAAAGATGGACAGATGGTAATGGATCACATGGGTCAAAAGGCGTTCGGGAGCGTCGACCCACCAAACTTAGGTAGCCGATGTGGATAATACCCCTGAATCTTTACTGGTGTTTAGCGGTAACAATAGTGTACATATTAAGGATATCAAATAGTTGGGGTTTTAATGAAGATTTTAATTATTATTAGTTAGCTAAATGAATTGAGATCGATCTTGTCGATATCGTCGTAAAGTTGGTACTTTTGTTGTTCTGAAGATTTTGTGTTCGTGTAGGATACATTAACTGAAGAAGATGGTTGCTGAAGTTGGAAATAATTCGACTACGAGGCCGCCTCTAAACCCGTCTCCGTTGCAGACTGCAAATTTTTTCCAGGTATAGTGCTGGTTTGTTGTGAAGATCATGTAGGATGTTGTGAGTAAATAGGCGTTTTGGAGTAAGTTATGATAATTGTGTCTTCGAAACGTAAATAATTGGAAAAGAGTCTTTCCCGAGCAGGGTGAGCTCTTATTTGATAATGCAGTTTTGCAAATGCATAATCGGTTTTGAAGATAGAAAACGGAAGTCTCATGTAGTAGTTAAGGACGATGTTTGACGTTGTGCGACAAGAGGCTCAAGTTCGAACAATAGAATAAGTCTTACTTCCTCTATGGAGTTATGGTGTTTTTCTTATTGTTATTCCTTTATATTTATATTTTTTGCAAAATCAAATAGAGACCAAATCAAATCATAAAATGGGTATGGGAAAGTACACTGTCATATTGGTCAGTTTGACTTCTGTTGGTGCATCATGGGTATGTTGGTCTTATTATGGCCTCTTTCAAGTGTCTTGAGATGATATATAAGTTCAGCTATTGATATAATTACTTTGTTGTCAACAATAGCCATAACAAGAGTATACAACCAAGAACATCATCTTCTTTGATCGACTTAATCAAACATGGAATTAAAATATGAAACAAAACATACGTTAAATAATTCAGCAAAAACACGCCCGCCGCAACGCGCGAGCCGCAATTCATATATTAACAAAGCTCAACCTGATTTTATTAACAAAGCTCGACCCAAGATACTCGGGGAAGATTCATTGTCACATCCCAACCCAATATTAGGGCCCGTTTAGTTTATAAATCCATTTAGAATTTGAATTTGAAATCCATTTAGAATTTTAATTTAAATTTGAATTTTAATTTAGCTTAGGATTTAAATTTAAATTTGATGTAAGAGAAAAAATATATATTACAAAATAGATAAATGATTATTTGATATAATATACAATATTTTTTTATGTTTAAATAGAGATTAAATTAATTTTTAACTATAAAAAAGAGGAAATGACAAAACTAAAAACAATATGGTCTATACAGTACAAAAACCTGACTATCTCACTGGCTTTGACAAATGCATGATATTTTTAGGCACAAGATCTGATAATTAACTTTAAGAATTTAAACAAACAAGTTTTTTTTTACTTTAAACTCACCCTAAGTGAAGATTTGTTAATTTTATTTCTAATTGCATTTAAATGATGTTGATGATGATGCAATATCTCAATTTGTTATGAGGCTTAAAGTAAGTGATTTCAGATGGAGACTTTCTTGAATTCATATTTATATATGGAGGTTCTGATCTTTTTAAAATACTATTATTTTTATTATTGTTATTTTTTTGTTATTCGTACCCTTTAAGATTATAACAAAGATAGGCGTTTAATTCACTGATATTTTTCCAATTCTTTTTAATAATCATATGTGTTACCAAAAATAAAAGACAATTTGATATTTACTTGCAAATTTGTAATATGTAACTTACATCATTAACTACAAGCATGCGTCTACTTGCAAAACAAACTTTTACTTATGTCCTGAGAGATTCTTCGCTTACTCAGGATGCACTCATCAGCTCAACCAAATCACAAATCATTGATATTTGTCAGGTAATATATAATTATAATGAAATAAATATAGGCTTTATACATATACGGTTTTTGATTTTTGTAAAGTATATTTCATTAATTCATTTTCATTGCAAACCACAGGCTAAATCATGCATACCATTAGCTATTGTAACTGAAATAAGTAACCAAGGTTAGATGTATAGCATGCTTGACTGCAACAACAATAACCCTTCAATTATCAAAGAACCAGCTTATTATGACAAAGGTTATTCGGTGTTTGAATGTCTACAATGTTCAACCAACTTTAAACGTGTAGTTTCAAGGTAATGATGAGATTAATTAAGTTTATGTTGTAATGCTTTTACTAGAAAAGTGACATAATATTGTACAGTTTAGATAATATATTTTCCTAAACATTTAATTTATAATTATCGTCTCATATGTCAAACATGTATATGGTGAAAGTTACCGTTGATGAGCAAACTGACTTTTATTTCTTTTATACTATTTGATTGTGGAGTTACCAAAATCATTGGTAAAGCTGTGTTTAGTTTGTATGATTTGTTTTGCTGATAATAAAAAATATTCCATATGAGTTATATGACATGTTTGAAAAACATTGGCTATTTAGATTACCAAAGAATAACCATAACACATGACATCATGCTGCTAATATCGTGTCTCGCATTTCTGATGATCATGTTCAAATCAATGTGCTCAACGACATAGTTGCATCACAGTCGGTAAGTGTATTAATTTAAATCAAATGCAATTAATTAGTTTCATATATCTAACAACTCAGCCCTAACAAGTTCTTTTAATATGTTTAGGAAAAAGAGATAGAACCTCAAATCAACTAATCATTGGAAGGACACTGAAAAATGCTAAAATATATCGTTTAAGCATTTTTTTATGTTTCTTAAACCGTCTTTCTTATATCCGTCATAATTATTTTATCATTATTAATGTTTTTCTTATGTTAATTTCGAATTGAATGTTAGATGTTTTTTATTTGAATGTATTTTTAATCTAAAAAAAAAAAAATAAGAAGATGTTTGTTGGATTTTATTTGAGGTACTCTAACTTATATCACATATGATTTTAAATACACAACCGAACACATTATGCTTTTATAACTTATTTTAATATAAATCCATCAAAAAGCATGTGCAATAATTATGCTATTCAAACTTGGCGTGATGATTTTAATCAGCTATTTGAGAAAACCGTCCATCGAACAGATAGAGACCTAGTTATAGTGTAATCAAAGAGAATTTTAGATATTTCGACAGTCGGGTACTTGAATTTTAACTGGTTGCTCTTTTGTTTTACCTAATAGCTTTTCACATAGATATATCTTGACTAAATCTTCTGATTTTAACATTTAAATAAGAGTATATTCAATTCCGATAGTACAATGAAGATAATAAAAGTTTTTGCATAGTATGGTGAGCTAAAAAAACCATAAAAGTACTGCTCCATCCGTCTTAAAATTATTGTCCTCCGACAAAAAATACACCGTTTAAGAAAAGTGCATTTATAAATGCTTTCTCTTTCTTACTTTTTGACAGAATGACAATTTTACTCTTAACTAATTAATTAAAATCTTCTTTAAATTTTATAATAATAATTTCAAACAATGGTAATATAGTAAACTTGATCAAACTTCCCTATCTATTTTTAGTAGTGGACAATTAAATTGGGACATCCCAAAAAAGAAACATTGATAATAAAAATGAGACGAAGGGAGTATAATGACAAAAAAAAAAAAAAAAAAATGAATGAAAAGAAGAAAGAAATAAAAAAAAAAATAAAAAAGAAGAGGAGAGAATAAGAAAAAGAAGGAAAGAAAAAAAGAAAATGAAAAAAAAAGAAAAGGAGAAAAAAGAATAAGAAAATAAAAAAAAAAGAAGAAAAAAAGAAAAAAAAAAAAAAGAAAAAAAAAAAAGAATAAAACAAAAAAATTAGAAATAAATGAAAGAGAAAAAAAAAATGAAAAGAAAAAGAAAATGAAAAAAAAGAAAAATGAAAATGAAAAAAGAAGAAAAAAAAAGAGAAAGACTGACAAAAAAGAAATAAAGAAAGAAAAAAATAATGAAAGAAAAAAATGAGAAAAAAAAAAAAAAAAAAAAAAAATGAAAAAAAAAAAAAAAAAAGAAAAAATTAAGAATGACTAAAAGAGAAAGAATAGCAAAAAGAGAGCCAAACAAAAAAGAAAAAAAAAGATGTAACAGAAAAAAAAGCAACTTACAAAGAAAGAAGCAGAGAAAAATGCAAATAAAAAAAAAACAAGAGAAAAATGACAAAAGAAAAAAGAAAAGAAAAAAAAAAAAGAAAAAAAAAAAACAAAAAAAAGAAAAAATGAGAAACACAAACCAGCGAAAAAAACAAACGAAAAAAAAAAGAAAAAAAAACATGAAGAAAAAAAGACGAAAGAATAAAGAAACAAGAAAAATATAAAAAAACAAAAAAAAAACAAATAAAAAAAGAAACAGTTAGAACATAACCAACATGAAAAGAAAAATAAAAAAAAAAAAAGAAAAAAAAATAGAAAAAAAAAGAAATACAAAAAAAAAAATGAAAAAACGAAATGAAAAAAATAAAAAAAAAAAAAGAAAAAGAAAAACAAAAAGAAGAAGAAAAAAAAGAAAAAAAAAAAAAAAGAAAAAAAAAAAGACAAAAATGAATAAAAAAAAAGAAAACAAAAAATGAAAAAAAAATGAAAAAGTAAAAAAGAAAAAAAATGAAAAAAGAGATAAAAAAAGAAAAAACCCCCCCAATTAGAAAAAAAAAAAAAAAAAAAGAAAAAATAGCAAAAAAAAGAAAATGAAAATAAAAAAGAGACTTTTAGGTGAAAATAAATGCAAGTAAAATTACTTCTTTTTTAATTAACATTATATAAAAAGTTATAGGATTACTCGCGCATAACAGACACGGTGTATAATAACTTCAATTTGTATGTGCAATATTCAACTTTTATCTCGTCTATATAATTCATGTAAAGACTTTAGTGTCTTTTTGTTTCTTTTAAAATAAAATATTATATATACAACTCTTCTTAGAATGTAATATATCCTTAAACGTTCGAACCTCGAATCAACTATAGGTTTTTTTTTAGAAAAAGGTTATCCTGTTGCTTTGCGCGGGTAAGCATATTGAAAAAAGTTAAGGGTTAATTAATAATATTAATATTTAATAGTAGTTGAAGAAATATGGGACCAAAGAAATAATAAATATAGTTAAAAAAACGAAATAACAGAAGTATGATGTGGTAAATGTTATGGTTTATTTGAAATTTATCATGACTTGGAAAATATCTTCAACAACTCTATGTTTTGGTAAATACTTTTCAAAAACACCATGAGTTGGCTAAAAGAAAATAGTAAAAAAAGAAAGCAATAACTAATAAGAAAAAAAATTAAAATAAATAAATAAAAGGTGTGACAGAATTGAACTTAGGTTGGAAGCAAAGGTTAACCAAGCATTAGCTAAAACTAAATCAAGCAAGCATTAGTGCTCTGTTTTATCTTTACATATGTTAATTTAAGAGTTTGCAATAAAGTCGAAATATCCACTGGTAACTGAATAGTAACATATTAATCAATTATAAGCTCAATGTATATCTAGAACCACAATTTAAATCGGGATCAAACAACGCCCATCCCAAACCGAATCGGCTGGTTTCATTTTGTTGGAGATGCTATCTCAGTTGTATGAATAATGAATACTGACTTTTGTATAACTGCAATTGCAAAAATTTATGATACTGGAGCATACTGTTCTTGCATTGCAAGTGGAACAGCAGGTCTCCAACTCGTGCCCTCGGGACTATCCATAAGAGCAATACCAAGCGCAGCCAAGTCTTTTCTGATTAGATCAGATCGTTCATACTCCTTGTTCTTTCGTGCTGCATTCCTTTCGTTTATTTTTTCAATAACTTGCTCTTCGGTTAACTTTGCACGTTTGAGTGCTTTTTCCCTTAGCTCATGTAAAACCTTTAAGAAGACATGAATCTAACATCAAGGTTCTAATCTGTGATTATGATAGAGATTCTTTTTCCCTAAGATGTTTTTATTCTAATCTTTTTTGGGGGTTGTAAGCCTAATCAAGGGTTTAGGTACGCTTATATGGTTGGGTTTATGAGCTTATATAAGGGTTTTTGATAAGCTCAAACTTTGTGGCTTATTTAAAGGAGAGTGGACTTACGTAAGCGGTGTTGTATCAAAAGACTTTTACACCTTGTAACTTAATTGCAATTTTCAATGTTCATGTTTTTGGTCATTAGCTAACCCAAGAAATGGGCTTATGAGCTTATTATTCATAAGATATAAGCTGCTTATGATATATAAGCCCAAGCCCAAAATATAAGCTTAGACAAATATCCTCTTTATATCTAAGCCAAGTGAAGAAATTTCATCACAAAAGGCATAGGCATTGTCATATTTACAAATGAAATTTTAAATTCGAAAGTAGAGATTGAATTAGGTACCTCATGGTAACTTGCTGGCATGAGCCCTAGAATATCGAGGACATTCCTGACAGTCTTCTCTAAGGCAGCAAGTGATTGTATTCGCATTCCTTGCTTCTTACCCTGAAAAGAATGTATTTTATGACCATAATCTAGACAAATGACAGAAAAGATAAAATCAAGAAAAGATGCAAGTGCACCATGCATCTGAAATGGCCCAACCTTACTGGACTACTACTATCACCAGCTTTACAAAATAGGAATAATTTGGGTCGGTCTTTTGTATTATCAACGGTTCAAATGGGTCTAATTTAGAAATTCCACCGGAAAGGAAAGGAGTCATACGGTCCAAAAGTTTCCCTCATATACTCGAATGTTTGCAACCTCCCACATTTCTTTCATCATTTTAATAAGAGTATATTGCACCGTTCGTCCCTGTGGTTTAGGCCAAATCCCAAGCCTCGTCCCTGATCTTTATTTTTTGCATGAATCGTCCTTATCTTGAAACTATGTAACACCGTTCGTCCTTATCTCTAGAGATAAGGACCAACGGTGTTACATAGTTTCAGGCCAAAAACATGAGATAAGGACGAAAAAACATGAGATAAGGACGAACGGTGTTACATAGTTTCAAGATAAGGACGATTCATGCAAAAAATAAAGATCAGGGACGAGGCTAGGGATTTGGCCTAAACCACAGGGACGAACGGTGCAATTTACTCTAGCAATAAGTATATTTTGAAACCAAATTTTGCATACTTATGTGAAACAAAAAGTGGACAGACGGTGTTTGCGGTCAACCAATCACTCCCAATTTGACCCGCTTTACCCATTTTGGCCTACTCATGCAGTGTATGTTGCCGCCTATATATGGCACACACAATTTCATGGGTTACAACACTCCCATCTAGCATAACAGTATCTACTTAAATTCCCATGAAATATGAAATACCTTGCGAGTATGTAGAAGATCATTGGCAGCTTTCAAAGGGTCAGAAATGGCAGAGAGAACATCTGCGGAGTGAAGATCTTCTGACATTGAATTAATAAATACATCATTGAAATTTTCTATCAAAGCATCTATTTCCGTAGGTATATTGTCATTCAGACTTTGTTCATTCTGCTGGCATGCAGCTTCTTCACAATCTTGCAATGTCTGCAACCATGATAACTTCAACTTAATGGATGAATATATCTTTAATCAAGCATAAATACCATTTTCATAATGGTCAGGATACCTGATATATGTAATACGCACGATCAGAAGCATTTTCGAGCTGCACATTGGAGTAATTGATGGGGGATCGATAATGGGTTCCAATTAAGAAAAGTCTCAAGGCCAATGGATGATAAAGTTCTATAACCTGAGAAACAAAGAAATTGCTAGAAATGATTTAAAATATTACAAAGAAGTATTGCATCTATCTGATCAAGTTCTAAGATGTCTAATGAGTATTGCAACATTTACATCTTTACAAAGAAATGTAAGTCAACAAAGACTATTTGCGTATCATCATTGCAAAAAAATTGATGGTATAGACTTCGCTCTATAACATTTATTCACTTTCCTACATCGGCAAATATCACTTGTTATTCAATAAAAAAAAGGCAATGAAACTAGTCGTTAAAACCATTCTCCAAGTTCCATCTTCATTTTCATTCATGCCCACAATATCACATCATGAAACTAGTCCCACAAAATAAAGGTGCTTGATGACAAAACAACACAAGCTATTATTTTTACCTGTCGAATTGTGAAAAAGTTGCCAAGTGATTTGGACATTTTCTGCGAATCAATAGTCACAAAACCATTGTGTATCCAGTAGCTTATGTTGCTTTTGTCACATGCAGCACAGCTCTGAGCAATTTCGTTTTCATGGTGGGGAAATATAAGATCCATTCCACCACCATGAATATCAAATGTGTAACCTAAATAAGCAGCACTCATTGCACTACACTCGATATGCCATCCAGGTCTTCCTGGTCCCCATGGACTCTCCCAAAAAGGCTCTCCCTCCTTTGCAGACTACAAGGAGAAAATAGAAAATTAACCATTTATTTTGATAAACACTAAAACAATTTAAATTATTTGAAATTATTACTCTTCATCTGGTAAAACAGAGCATGTGAAAAAAAAACTTTATCGTTAAAATTTAGAGCTGTCAGCTTTGACCCACTAAGTTATGCATGGGTTGATTAGGTTATATCTCTAATGCGTCAAAAAAGGTAAAATAAACAACCTTAGCTAAAAACGAAACTGGTAAGACTGGTTGAAAGTCATGTTCTTAAAAGACCTACATCACTTTACTCAAACACTAATTGTCAACAAGAAAATTAATAACTTTCATACAGAAAAACTGCTCTGATCAGTACTAAAAAATTACATATTACCCAGCCCGTCCATTTTGCCATCTCTAATAAGATCGATCTTGCTTATTATAAATACAGAGCTCAGGATTACAGTAAGCATCGTCTAGTTATTGAATAATCTTCATGCACATATAGATCTTTACAACTCATTAGCTTACTTTCCACAAAGCAAAATCAGCAGGATTCCTTTTCCTTGAGTCCACTACCACACGTTCACCAGCTCGGTTATCTTCTAACCTGCGCCCAGAGAGTCGTCCATATAGTGGAAAGTCATCAACAGAGAAGTATACATCACCTTCAACTCTGTAGGCACGTCCGTTATCAATAATCTGTTATAATTACATATCACACAATCAAACATAAGACGTAGAGGGAGAAGATTGGAATTTGAACGTCATTTTTGAAATTAAAGAACAAGCAGAATTCGATATAAGCAATTCAAAGAAGTAATATAGAGATCTCTAATCAGAATATAATGCTAACCCTGCCCATGAAAACTATTCCAGCTATCAGAAAGTAAGATATTTTTTAGTCTGTAAGCACAAAAAGTGCAAATTGTGTTGAAAAATAACACACCATCACTTCATTTTTAGTTTGGTCTCTGGACTAAAAAATTGTTATTAATAGCAAACCCATGGAAAACATTATGGGTACATTTAACTTTTGACCGTCATAAAAAGCATCTGACTTACAAATAATTATGACTTGTAAAGTAAAGTGTGCCGCTATTTACTAAAACTTTGATGAGAAAATTCTAGGCACAAAGTGGTCTTGAATTAAAGGAGTAAATGATCTTTCCTAGTGATGGATATAAATAATACTGTACAGAGACACACCTGTTTTATCATATCAATGATTTGGGGCATGTGATCAGAAACACGAGGTTCAACTGTAGGAGGTAGGCAATGAAGATATCCCATATCCCGATGAAACTCTTCACAAAATCGTCTGCTCAAGCTGATGGGATCCTCTCCCAATTGACCTGCTCGAGCAATTATCTACAGAATTTGAAAATTGGACTAAGCTATCCTGTCATACATGTATAACAAGCAGTTGGTATTTGAAATCACAGTCTTAGGTCAGGACAGAGCAAATCATTTGAGTAAATATAGTTGCTAAACCATTAAGATTGTGGTATTTTTCAATGCAGATTTAAAATGCAAAAGACATTTTAAGCATAAAACCAGAAGTTGAGGTTGTCATGAAGTTCTCTGTCATGTGGATCCTTATGATAGGATTCAACTTACATCCTTAACATGTTTCTTGAAAGGCTAATCGCAGTAAAAAGTAAAACAATCAATACTCATGTTTAATTTAGGTTCCAAAAACCTGAAACAAGGGAATGTACTTTGGTTCCGTGACTACTTGACCACAAAACTACTGTGTCTAAAGCTTTACATGCTATAACAATATAAGCACTGTAAAATTTAAATAACAGGTCATGTGCTGATATACCAATAATATATAGATAAAGTTTATTATTGGGATGTTCTCATAAACCACAATAAAGGACTGAATTTGGTATCATGCTAGTCTTATTTGCAGTAAGCTATAAACCTTTATAAGACAGCATATATCATAAAGGTATAAGAGGGAAAGTTGACTGACCTTATCATCAACATCGGTAAAGTTTCGAACATAATTGACTTGATATCCCATGAAACGTAGATATCTGCCCAAGTGTCAAGTAAAACAAACAAAAAGAAAACTGGTTAGTCATAGCCAGGACCAGGACGAGCAAATAAACAAATCAGACTGACTTGCCAACTTTATAAAACAATAATAACTAACGAAGAAACTACAAAACAATGGATGTACACACTTTAAGATACAAAACATTGTACTGTCAAATTTCTCAGTAGTATATCATTAAATTGCACAGAGATATCAGATATCTTCCGAGCACACGGAGTCCTTCAAAGCTAAAAAAAATGAAATTATGTACGAATTTGCCTTTTTACTAAGCATGTATAGCATATCTACAAGGGTAAATTAACAAGTATTTTGAAATATATATGGTAGCAGCCGAAAGCCCAACTTTTACCCATCTACTTTTTTTTTTTTTTTGGGTAAAGGGTTTCCCCGGTAAATAACTTTTACCCATCTACTTTGAATATCCTTATCTGTCTAACATATTATTCGAATCTTATTACCGTTAAATTATTTGCCTTTGCATCCTTTTTCAGCCACAAATTTGGTATTACTAAAGTATAAATGTTTTTGACATTAGAATCTATGCAGATATTGGTTATGTAAGCTGAGAATTAAGAAGATTGAACAATATTCCATTTCATATATAGTAGTGAATCTCTTAGCAAGTTAAAAAGGTTTGTATAAAAAATTTGAGCTGAATAAAAAATCCCAAATTTCACCAATGAGCGGGGGAAACAGTTTGAAACCCTCGAAGATGCTATCACTCCTCCTGAGTGTGAGTGGTCGACAGTAAGCCACCAGGCACCAGAGTTACGAAAAGAAATTGTAAAATAAAATTCAGACAGTCGCATTTTTATCCAGACTTCCAAAAAAATTCCACAAACTTTTAGTTTTGTCCCACCTAGTCATTGTACTAATACGCGTCTAAGCTGCCTGAAAATTATCTTTGTTTCAATTTGAGTCTAATCTTCGCGTCAATGGCAAAAAAATTTTGTCGTGTTAGCACTTGACACGTCAACATTTTTGAGTTTTAGAGGGAATAGTAGGATTATTAAGAAGAAACAGTTTGTGTCACTGAAACTGCCTTTGCATATTTTGGTGCAAAATAAGCAGTACTGTATAATATATGATAAGCAAGTAGGATGTTGGTTACTTGAGATGAAACTAAATTACTTTTGTTATCGTCATATTTAAGCTCAAACCTTTGATACAAATATTCGATTAAAACTATACAACAAAAAAAAATGTATTTCTTTCACGAGTATTATTGGTATTTATACAAAATAAGGAAATCCAAAGACTATATTCTAACGTAGTTACTCCCAACGTCCTTAAACAAATGTCCACTTTACTAATTTAGTTTGTCCGAAAATAAGTGTTGTCTTTCAAATTACAAGCTATCAAATATTTGTTGAATAAAAGGAAGAGCTTTGATGATTAATATGCCATTATCAAAGTAAGTGGTGTAACTAGGGGACATTTTGATTTGTAGTGCTAACTTTTGTAAAATGTTTTAACTCAATGCACCTGGTCTAAAGAAATTGTGTTTCTAGTACTCGCTTTGTCGATCTGTCAGTAGGTTTAGATTTTCCTCTTATACTAGAGTTCATAAAATTTTGTGCACTTTTAGTCTAGGTTGCGCCACTTATCAAAATGAAGATTTATTTAGGGAGAAGGGGGTGTTTGTTTCGGCTTAAATAAGCCAAAAAGTTTCAAAATAAGCCATAAAAAAATGAAGTTATGAAACATAAGCCCAAAACCAAATAAGCCATAAGCCGAAACTAACACCCCCAAAGTATACAAAGTTATGTACCTGAAGAGGATATCGAAAGAGACGTAAACCCGGGCATGACCAATGTGACTTAAATCATAAGCAGTGACTCCACAAACATACATTCCAACTTTTCCTTCAACTTTTGGCTTAAATAACTCCTTGTCTCTGCTCATCGTATTATACAGCCACAATTCTTTTTTCTTTTTCTGCAATGTTTTCTTATCATCTTCAGAGTCAGATGTTATTGATGAATTGGAGTGCCCCAATGACGACGAAGAACACACAAACCTCCTTCTTTTATTATTGTTGGTCATGAGACCACTAGTAGTATTGCGGTTGATTATTAATAATACTAATTTTGGACGGAAGAAACAAAATGGGGGTTTGTAAAACTTCAATAACTGCAGAGCAGCAGCAGAAGCCATTTTCTACCTTCAATCCAATACTCACTCACTTTTTGTGTTTCTGCTTTCAGATAACAGGTGGCCTTTCACATGCTGATAACATATAAACCGACATAGACAAGACAAAGAAGTAATAAACCAACGTGGGGATGTAGCTCAAATGGTAGAGCGCTCGCTTTGCATGCGAGAGGTACAGGGTTCGATCCCCTGCATCTCCATTCAACATTTTTTTTCTTTTTTTTAATTTATTCATATTAGATAATATTTTCTAAGCTCTTATATATAAAGGAAATTTTTTCGAAAATGTTTGTTATACCGAACATGTATGAAAGTAAAAGTGTAAATGGAGAAAATGGTCCCAAAAGTGGTCATTTGGTGCGTGTTTGGTCCCAAGGGATAAATTGTCGTTAAGTCGCTTCGCTAGTGATGAGTACTATTGTAATTTCGCTTTAAAAGTATTATAGTGCACCGTTGGTCCCTAAGTGTAAATTTTTTTGGGTACACTTCCCATCACATCACCAATTAATATTTTTACTATTCACTTCACTTACACATCTCATTCCAATCATTTCACAAGATTATTCCTGCCCGAATCATATTCCTACTCTCTCACAAATCACTCACACAACCATACCTACAATATTTAGAAGAAGGGGGGGAGGAGGGTTGAATAGTTTACAGGTTTGTTTGCGTTATAAAAGTTTGCTTTCAAAATACTTAGATTCGAGTAGTATGTTTAACCAACCAACAATATGAATCAACAAAGTAAATATCTAGACTAATAGTAAATAACAATCACAACAATATAAAGAGATGAGAGAAGGAACAATCAAACCAAGACACCAAGATTTATAGTGGTTTGGCTACGAAGCTCTTCTTCGCCCTACTCCACTCCCCGAGTATCCTACTCGAGATTTCACTATGTCAACAAGCTCCCTTCGGCGGAGAAAACCGTTTACACGTAACGTTATTTTTCGACACTAAGCTAAATGTCGAGTCCTAATCTTAGCTAGAACCAATCTACCACTTCACAATCACTACACAATCACTAGATCTACACTATCGGATTTACACAATATCCGAATCACACAAATACACAAGATAATTACAATAGAGATTTGGTACTTAGAAGAAAAGAGGAGAGATCTCTAAATAACAATTCGTTTCTTGACGAATACGAATGTTCTTCTCTTGCACTTGAATGAGAGGGAAGAGATGAGAAGAAGAGATTAGATCACTTGAAACAAGATCTAAGAATGTTAGTGATCAAGAGATTTAGAGAGAGAAAGAAAATTTTTAGAGAGAGAAAGTTTTCTGAAAATTTCGTGCAAAGAGGTCTGATTTTCTGCAAGGAATGGAGCAGTATTTATAGGCAGGAAAATTCAACGGTCACTGTGGGCGGTCCCGGCGGTCTCAGATATATTTGGGGGCCGCCAGGCCTATAAGGGGGCCGCCCAGTAGACTACGCTCCCTTTTTGTCTTTTTGTGGGGAAGATTGTATCTGGTATGGAATCTTCCATTTTTAGGGGAAAATTTGAATTTCAAAATTTAAGTTTTTAATAAAACTTTTCTTTTAATTAGAAAATATTTAGTATAATTAATTTTGTGAAATTCTGTTATAAAAATGTGATGGATATGAGAAATATTTTCTTGATCACTAATCATGCTTAATGATTTGTTTGTTCGTACCTTAATTGATTACTAATCTTAGAAATGGAATTTTATGATTAATAATTTGTAAACGTTTAATTTTATCGTAAACATTTTTACATTTTGTTATTATCAAAACGTTAAGAGGTCGAAAAATATAAATAACGTTTTAGACGTTATTTGTATTAACAATCTTCCCCTTTTTGATGATGACAAAATATAAACTCATTTTGTATTAAAATAATAATTGCAAATTATTAATGAGTTTTGTTCCATTTCTCCTCTTTTTTGTTGAATTCAAAAAGGATGATCGTCGAGTAGTTGTAAGAAGAAAGAAATCGACAATATCAAGACTCCCCCTTGATGTATGCCCCCCTCGTTCGGGGCACCAAGGGATCGATCTTACGAAAATTGTTTGCTACAAAATAAAGTTAGAGATACAAGAGCAAGACAAATATCTTTTAAACAACACATTAGATTCAAGTCACCCAAAAGAGAGTTTCATTCAACAATTAAGAAACTTATACAATAGCAAATGCAATTAATACATTCATACAACATAAGATAAAACAAGAACTAATACGAGATAATTAATCCATAAGTCACACTACATGCTTCATGAGATAAAGAGAGACAATACTACATAAGTCCTAAATGATTCGTGATTCATAGAGAATGACTTTTTGAGCAAAAAGGTTTGGGTGACACGTTTATGAAATTTTTTAAAGCCATTTCAAGGTGGAGGTAGAAAGTGTGAGGTGATTGAGGTAGTGAGAAGATACACAAGATGAGCAAACATGATGTTCATCTCATCTCTTAAGGTTAAGAAAAGGGTTCGGTTATGAAAGCAACATATGCAAGTTGACCCATGGTAGTTCTAGTAAAGAGGGTGGCCCATGATAGGTGGCTGAGGTTGTGATGGAGATGGTGGTGATGAAGTGTCATGAATGTGATCAAGAGGAGTGATTGGTGACAAATAGAGTGTGATATCCAAAGAATGGTGACTTTGAGGTGGTTGAGGGTTTGAAGGTCTAGGAGGAACATCCGAGATGTTGTCAAGCAAAGGGTTCAAAAGTTGAGAAGAAGTTGGTTCATTTAAAGATGGTGGTGAAATTTAAAGTTTTGATTGAAAAGAAGAAGAAGTGTTCTCTTGGCTTGATGAGGTTTGATTGGTGGATGTGGTTTTTGATGGTGCATTTGGAGGAGTTGGAGATGAAGAAGTTATTGTGGGAGAAGGTGTGGTGGTGACATCTTCATCACTAGAGATGTTAACAAATAGTTGTCTAGGAGGGATTATAGTTAGTTTGATTTTCTTGGAAGGGTTAGAGGAAGAAGCTTTGGTGGAATTCATGGTGGGATGGTTTGAGGAAGATGAAGATGATAAGAAGAGTGGGAAGGAAGGCTTATTTAATTTGAAACCATAAGATCAAAGTAGAAAAGCATGAGGATTAAGGAAATAAATTCCAAAAGTTGTTTAGCAAAATACAGAAAGTTTAGCTGGGTCTAAGAGAGAATAGTCAACTGTACAGAAAGAAATTTCCTATTTTCCCTTTTTTCAATCAACTCTATTTCATCATGAATCATCTAATGCTTAACAATTAAATTCATAAAACTAATCATTCCAAATTTAATCAAAGAAACACATGTATGCATATTAACTAATAGATAAGCATGCATATCATCATATAGTTATTTATAGTGTATCAAGTTTCATGCAAACAAGTGTTTAGGATGATAAAATTGAAAGATCATCCAAGGCAAGTTATGTTGTCCGTACTGCATACTAAGTTACCACTAAATAATATAAGTTTAAGTAGCACATTGTTTTTAGTGTGTGCCTAAATGTAACAAATGTGGAGCAACAATTAACTCGACCTAAAATTTAAAAACCTAAGAGTTAATCCAAACGCTCCTTAATTTGATTTTGCTCATCCAAACAAGTCGAAAAATACATATGAATTATGTATCTCGAAATTTGTTCATGAGATCATTATGCATGTGTTTGAAAACGTTTTTGGGTTGTATTAACAATGCATAACAACAATTTTATTATGTTCCTAACGTGAGTGATTTGAAAATAAAATCCTCAATTTTAATTTTTGGTGTTCATCATGAACCCTAGACTCAAATTGAAAGAAAATAGATGAAATGACTTACAATTGATGATGTTGATGATGTTGTGAATGATTGTAGGTGTTGATTTTATTTTCAATTAATATTTTAATGGGTGATTTTGAGTTTTTGGGTTGTTTTGGTTGTGTTCGTCGCTTGCAGAGAAGGAGTGTGTTTGGTTTTGTTTTTGGAAAAACTTTGACTAAGTGTAAAATATGGTGTCTGCTGTTGGCGGTCCCATATTTATCAGGCGGTCCCAAATATATTGGGGGCCGCC
>BQNB010102442.1:0-20600 GCA_026074375.1 Tanacetum coccineum | reverse complement strand
TACATATAAGGTATACGGTATAATACTTGGTAAAATAATGGTGCAAGGTCCTAAAACAAAAATGATTATAAACAAACTTTATTAACTAAAAACCCTAATTATTTTTATACCTACTATTTGGATTCGAACCATAGACCATACATTTTATGTTTTATAAAAATAGTACTCTTCATAAGGATCGTAAGCATGTAAGGAACTCGAAAAACGGAATTATAACGAACAAGTTACGTATTTTACAAGTTGTATATAATTAATTTTATAAAAACAAATTGTCATGAACAGTAAATATTATTGTTCATCAGAGGTTTAAACTTTATAAATATGATATTTTGATAAATTATCTTAATACGAAGACATAGACATAAGAAACGTATAAAACGGAGTCAAAGCGATAAAGATATGAGGTTTTAAAATCACGCGCACTATTTTTACTTTCATACATTATTTTTATAAAACAATTAAATTAATAATGAAATATCATTATGTAATCAATAAAAACATTAAATTACATATTTTTACAAATGGTACATTAGTAAACGAAAATAATATTTTCTTACGGATACAAGTACATACGTTTCCATTTCACAAAGTACAAGTTAATTATTGTTTTAACTTTTAAAGAATTAATAAAAACCATTAGGTGGTGGTGTAGCTATACGACATGCGATGTTTTATTTATGTGAAATACATTATACTTATATGGCCTATAATTAATTAGGTTGCTTTTGGATTGCTCAGACGATTCCCTTATTTGATTTAGACAATCAATCATTCACTTACGGTGAGTTCATAGCCCCGCTTTTATACAATCATATTGTTTTACAACTTTGGGGTGAGAAACATGCATCATTTGGACGCAAGTACTCTTTTAAACAAATTACGAGTTGGCCTAAGTAGCTAAACCCACTATTGCCCACTATCATGAACTGTCAATTGCTATTAGCGAGCGCGAATGTTATGAATAGATCTATTTGGGATTGACATCCCCGTTCGGGTGAGTAGCGCTCACCAGTTTCAAATGTACTGAAACAATGAATGTATACATGTCGGAACAATTTGGATGTTGCGGGTTTGAACATCTACACGGGCCCCATTTGCATTAAATTGCATACATAGATGTCGAGCATCGGTGTCATGAGCTTAGTGCACTTCGTAATTACTTTTGTGATATTGTATTCATTGCTTATCATACATTTAGAAATCTTGCGGTCCTACTTTATACATTTACCAAACCTGTGAATTCATCAACTTTATGTTGACGTTTTAAAGCATGTTTTTCTCAGGTCAATAAGGTACAAGAGCAAAGATACATTGGGGGTCAACATTTTGGAAAACACTTTGCATGAAGATTTAAATGCATTACATTTTGGGATTATTCTGTTATGTGTTAAAATCTTTACATTTTCATGGATGAACAATTTAAGCTTCGAGCTTTTGTAACAAACAAGTTTATTTAATCCAATGTATCATTTTAAACGACTCATATAGAGGTCGTTCTCATATCTTGTGCTGTTGATCTATAAAGTAACACTCTCAGACCCATATTCCGCTGCGACCCATTTTGGGGGTGTTACAGGTGTAGTATTAGGAACTGGAGTGGTAGGCTCAATAGTGTTGGTGTCATGGTGGTTAACAGTATATTGGTGGACCGGAATGGTTTGAGGGATAATATCAGGAGAGTCATCGAGAAAGTTGTACTTTGGTGTTGAGGTTGGTTGGATAGTGCCATAGGGAAAAACGGTTTCATCGAAAGTGACATGACCGGAAATAATAATTTTGTTGTTGGTTAAATCGAGACAACGATAGCCTCAATGGTTAGAAGCGTGTCTTAAAAATATGGATGGTGTAGCACGTGGTTCGAGTTTGTGAGTGGGGTAGGCATGAGGATAACATAAGCAGCCAAAGGTGCGTAAAAGGGTATAATCCGGGGTTTTGCCAAATAAACGAGTATAAGGGATTTCATTGGCAATAGCGGTGAGTAAAGTTCGAAGCTGTTTTTGGTCTTGGATTCTATGTTGCTGGTCCCTATACAATGTTGAAAGAGGGCATGATGCTATTTTTTTCATGTATTATGAATATATCAACTTAGTTTGTAAATTATATGCTGTAAGGCAAGTACAAAACGGTATTTTAAACTTTTTGTAAGTTGATCTGATAATGGGTTTTGAGTGTTCGGACTCATACAAGCTAATTATTTGATCATGACCATTTTACCTCTGTAATCTATGAGACCTTAAACACATAGTTGAATTCGTATCCACGACCGACATTGAACACATTTCATGCGGTATGCTACGATATATGTGTGTGTTGTAGCAGACCGCGTCGAATTTGTTTACGGCCGGCCTCAAAAGGGCCTACTAATGCTCTATTCAGAACGAACAATATGTTTAGATTATTACCATGGTTGTAGCAGACCCTGACATATGGGTTCAAATTGCGGGTCTTATATAGGTAACTGAAATCTGATAATGCAGCTACTGAATATTGTAATATGAGTATGTCCACTTTTATATCAGCTTTGAGATATTCATTATCAAATACAAGTTCTTTTGTTTTGATCTTTCTTTGTCAGGATTACGTTTTATAGCGTTTTATTGACTCCTTCTTCTCGCAACTGGATGAACCATAAATTCTACAGTACGTGCATTATCATTATTTCACATGACTCTAACGCATCCAAAAAGAATAGACCCTGAATGTTGTTAAAACTCTAGCACATGCCACTTTACTTTTAACATGAATAACAATTTTTGTTTTGATGTTCATTAGGTAATGTTCCAGTGATGCCAAAACCAACAGGTCTAGCAGTAGCAGATCAAAAGAAAACTCATGCTAAGAACAATAACTGGAAACCATATGCATTTTTCTGATTAAAGTTGGGTGCTGCAGAAATAAAAAGGTGTTTGGATTAGGCAACTACAGAAATCTGTTGGCGACAGTGTGCAGACCATTTATGAAATATCTGGTACGCGCTTAAAAGGTAAAATATTAATAAATTTCTACATATCCATCCACGCAACAATAAGCTGAAATCAGTTTTTACAGGAATGTACATGAAGAATACCCCTCCGTAGGTTACATGTGTTGTTAAACAACCAAGGAGCATTAATGCAGGTTAGATAATCAGGTCTTCTTTATACTTAGTGGTGGTCTTGCTCCTTAATGATTAAGAAACATAAAATCAATAGGGGTCAGCGGCTTCGACTGCAAGCTTGGGAGTGTCTCTCAATCCCCCACAACAAAGAATTTCACGGCTAAAAGTAGTGGTTGTTGTGAATAAGAGCCCTAACCGCCTCAAATACGCATCCCCTGGTCTTTTCTAGGTATTAAGTGTAACATATTTTTTTTACCACTTTTAATAAAATAAATGAAGTCCAGCTTTCATGTCATATACTTACATCTAACTTATAAAAACTCAAAAAAGTTTCTCGACGAACAACTTTAAGATATGATAACGAAACTTATATTCAGTATGCCCTTAATATTGAGTGTTTGGTTTACATAGAGCCACCTGACTCACAGTAAGGTTAAAAAATGATCAGTGTAGATATGAGATAAGTTATAAACAACTAGAACTAAGAATAAGACAATGACAATGTCAAATTAATTTGGTTTCCATGGTTTTTTTATTGTTCTTTTAGTTTCTAATTTGATTGTGGAAATATGGTATCCATGTACTGAGTTCGACCTTCACTATTAGTTTCTGTATTTTGGATTCGTATCCTTAAAACTGCGTTTGAAACAACAACTTTGCAGCAGCGATGAACAACCCTTGAAAAGACCCAAATAACCAGATAAAATACAAGGTTTATGCAGCCCGAAATACCCCTTAACATAACCACAACTATCTTATGCAGTCTTATTCATTTTTGGTTTCTTATGCAGAACTTCTTTGATCCAGAAATCAAGAAGATGAAGGTTAAAAAATGCTACTTCCCACTTTTTGTGTCCATTTCGGCTCTACAAATGGAGGAGGAGCATATAGAGGGTTTTGGCTCAGAGATATAGCTACTGTATGAACTTCATATTCTCACTTTCATCTCGATTCAGGCTGCCAAGGTCAGTGTTATAAGATATTATTCGTTGATGTGTATAATATTTTGTTTTTGAGTACTTGGATATAGCTAAACTTCGGTTACGTAAAGGTGTTTAGGAATCTTGGTTCACCTGTATCGTGTTTTGATATTAACCATAAGTTGTTTAAGGGAATATCCAAACAACCCTTAAGGTCAACAATTGTTTTTTGCACATCTCCAATACGTTATTGATTGAATAAGAAGCTAATATTTAACCTGAAAATAGCTTTTGCTAACCTATATGAACTCTTATTTTTTAGATGGATAAGATGGTGACGATCTTTTGCTAAAAGCAGAGACTGGTGATGGCAGTTTGACAACTATTAGGCTACAGAAATCCGTTATGCTTTATAATTGATCATGACATTAACGAAATTGGGGTTGGGATTGATCCTTTGACGATGTATACGAATGGGGCTGAGATTAACTTCGCAGTGTATTCGTGGTTGAGGTAATATTCTGCTTATTTTTTGGAATGCACTTTGTTTTACCCAGTTTATATGATGCTTCTTCATAAATTGATATTTTGCAATGTTCTTAATTATGAGAATTGATCACTTGACAATGTTGACATTGAGGACTAGATTGAATCGCCGTTAAAGGCTGATATCGATTGAAACTAGCGATAAAAATATTTTAAACATACTAATGGGGCATTCATAATATAACATCGTTGTCTCATTGGACAAGCGATATCACTCCAGTATAATAGATAGAAAACAATGAAGAAATTCGCAGATCTAAAAAATGGAATATGATGTTTTTGAAGAAGATAGAAGTTTGGTGGAGAGAGAATGTGAAAATAAAAAAATTATATATTAAAATGGTAGGGTGACGCACGTGACTGAGTGGGGATTAAATAAATGAACTTGTATTTCTTATGTGTTGTTGGCTGTGAAATTGGCTTGAAGTTTTAGCTTGTTGACTAAACATATTTTGCATTGTGTTACTCTTTAATACCAATAGTTTATTTTCTAGTTCTTTTAGTTAAGGGGCTTTTGGTTCAAAATTCAAATGAAGTATTTACGTTTGTAGAATGCATAGTATGGTTGCTCACTTTTCACTCAGAACGTTTTTCAATTTTTAAATAAACGTTAATTGTAAGTTGTTTTTAAAACTTCAAAACTAATTTATGCAACTTATAATTTGAAGTGTTCCTTGTCGTAATGTGATATTTTATTTATTAAACAAAATTAAGTAAGAGGATGAGTTAATATAGCATCTTCAATGAAAGAGAGAGTAAACACTTCTTTTTTAAAAGGAGTTACCTTATTCTCACTTTAGTAGTAAAAAGATTTTCTCACTCACATTAAACTTATTACTCCAAAAATTGTCATTATAGTATGACTAAAAGTGAATTACTAAAATTCATTTGCCTTCAATGAGACTTGGTCACTTTACTTTGAGGTATTTTAGTCATTTTGTTTTGGTGCGGGGACGACATCCGCACCAATAATTCCTTACAAAAACGACGTCTGCATTTTCAAAAAGTTAGATATTGCGTATACAATCTGAGCATTAATACAATCATAAAAAAAAGGAATCATAGGATGATTTTTTGCAATACACTTACTAAAAATTTAGTCTAAAATCTTATAAAAATGTACTCCGTTTTGCATTTGAGTGAGACACTTTGTGTCATGAATTGTGTCCTATAAAAGAATTTAAAGACATTTATATGTATTGAGCAGATTGACTTTAGCCTGAGTAGATTTCAAACCTTCAAAAAACATATTTTTGTTATTTATTTACAAGGGGCATTTTTTAGCTGGTTCGCTCCAGGCAGCAGAAAACTCAGGACCGGCCCTGATCGCCCTTAAAGGCTGATATCGATTGAAACTAGCGATACAAATATTTTAAACATACTAATGGGGCATTCATAATATAACATCGCTGTCTCATTGGACAAGCGATAGCACTCCAGTATTCTTTGACTGCATAAAATATCTATAACTACGAATATTTTTACTTTTCATATGCCTTATTTCAGATCGGTGCCTTATTTGTGATTCATTTTTGGTGAATTTTTCTGATTTTTCATTGCGTATGTTAACAGATGGCTGGTAACAACTATTAATCCACTCCTATTGTTTGGTTAATAATTAAGTTCTACCACTACAACAATATTATTTTTGTCATCTAACATTAAATGCTACAATATTATTTTTGTCAAAGATCTTATATTCGACATTTTGCTTACAAGTTTCCTCGAAGCCTAGACTCGAATGACTTTTCTTGACATAATCAACATAAGAAAAAACCAGTCAAACTGTTTGAATTTCAAAAGTGGAGAGGCCATGGCGATTTCAAAAGATTTTCTTCAATTGATCGATCTTCTTTAGCCTGTTTGATTATCATTCATCAAGAAGGAGCAAAAAGGGTGATACATAGCTTTGTTTCCGGTTCGATCGAAAGGAGAAGATAATAACAAATTCACCAATGATAGGCATTTTCAATCCTATTTTCGGATCTTGGCTATTCTGTTGTTAAATAACGATGGCAATTGGCACAGGTCACCGATCTAATAATTATTCAGAAAGCAAAAGGAACGATCATCTCGATAATAATCGTCGTCAAGAGCAACGTAACAAAGGTATTCCCAACAAATCCCATCCTAATTTTCGTGAGGAACATAAGTCGTTTTCATCAATCTTTGTTTCTAATATCCCATGGAATGCGTCGGTCCAAGATCTTTGGGATATTTGTAACAAATGGGGTGTGGTGATCAATGTTTACATAGCTGCAAAGAGATCCAAATCGGGTCATCGATTTGGTTTTGTACGTTTTATAAACGTTAATGATATCAATCAGTTAGTTTCCAATCTAAGAACGGCATGGATGGGTGGTTTTCATTTATTTGCCGATGTGGCGAAGTATGGTCGAACTTATAATAGACCTGTGGAACGTTCTGGGGACGGCAAACCCAGTGTAGGTTCGAACTCTCAATCTGTTAGTATCAACGAAAATGTTTTTCAGTCTTTTAACTCGTATGCTAAAGCGGTCCTGGGCAACAAATCAGTGGACATGTCGGGCAAATACGGTACAAGTAATGCTGGAGCAGAATCTGTGGGGGTGTCGGATTGTAACAAGGTATATAAGGAAGCGGGTAATGAAGCGGTGATGTCTATCTCGGTAGACGATTGTATTGATTTGGATGGTATGGAGCGTAGTATTCTTGCTAAAGTTAAAGATTTAAGTGTCATTTCAGAGCTTCTAAAACATATGTCTTCTGAGGGATTCGATGATGTTGGTCTTAGATATGTTGGGGGACGTTGGGTTTGGTTGGAATTCGACTCTATGGATCAAGTGGAAAGCGTCAAGACTTCAAAGGCGTTAAAAGAGATATTTTTGGAGTTCAAAGATGTTTCTCACGATTTTATTCCAGATGAAAGATGTGTTTGGATAGACCTGGTGGGTCTGCCATTGGCATCATGGGCTCCAGAGGTTTATAAGAAGTTGGGTGGTCGGTGGGGAAGCAGCGTGTTTACGGATATGGTAAGTGATGGACCAATGTCTCATGGGAAGGTTTGTGTCCTTACAGAGTCTTTACATCGTGTGATAGAGTCCTTTATAGTTTCATATCGTAATCGGACTTATCGTATTATCGCTACTGAGTTTGCATATTGGGCGCCCAATATTGAATCGATGGAGGTCAATTCCGAGTCTAATCCTCTGGAAAGGAAGGATGCAGAGGGTCCTAGTTTGGATGAAAGTTTGGAAAATGAGGAGCATTTGGATGTCGATAGTTGTGATTCAGATTCCCCTAAGAATGTTAACAATGATTCGGTGTCGCCTTCTAGTCGGGTTTTGCGAGAGGAGGATGTTCGTGGGGTGGAAAGTGATCTTGTGGACTCCTTTGAAGAAGGCGAGATTCGTGATGATTCGGTCTTGTATAATGATGGGTGTATTAAGGATTGCATGGAAAAGAATTTGGAAGATGATGCTGGTGAGATTCTTGGAGTTCATTCTCAGGGTGATTGTGGTAATGTTACCACTGATGATAATGAGGATGTTACGCCAGTTATTGCTCCTGAAAAAGACTCCATCATTGCGCCTCCATCTACACCCCCGGGTAATGATTTAAATATTGCTGTTGAGTCTGGTTCTTCGTGGATTGATTATATTGGTCCTCTAACTAGTGACGAGATAGATTCTGATAAACGATGGAGCTATAGAGACCCCAATGGAAATATACACGGGTTGTTCTCTCTCGCGCAACTACGTTCGTGGAAAGATTATTTTCCTAGCGATCTTCAGATTTGGAGTTATTATGGCAACGTTAAAGAAGCTATTCTTCTTCATAATGCCTTATCGAGACAAACAAAGGATGCCGGTTAGATCGCTTTTTGGTATGATGCCTCGGGTGTTCGGTTTCGTTCATGGGAGTTAATTCAGTTGGCGCCATGGTGGGATCTTTCTTATTCTAATAGCCTTTGGTTGTTTTGCGAGTTCGTTTCGTTAGAGTTTTTCTGTTCCTTTTCGTTCTTTGTTTGTTGGATCGTTTTTGCGTGTATATCGTCTGCTAGTTTCTTTCTAGCCCTTTTTTAATAAAATTCCATTTGCCGTTCAAAAAAAAAAAAATAAGTTACTCAATTATCTGAGATAAACATGCATAAAAAGGGTCAACACAAAGGTTGAGTGAAATTCATAGGTTTGAAATGTAATAGTCGAATACAAGTTATAATGGAAATATTGGCATTGCAGGGACAATTATCATGGAGAACATTATTATTGCATCTAAGCTCATGACACCAATACGTTAACAGGGAAGATCACCGTAGTGATATTGGTTAGGGACAGATGTCCCTGTGGAAAAGGTAACTTGCCAAGGTTACCTATTAGGACAAATATAGTGCGTTTGGCTACCCCAAGCATGGGTATACAAACAGGAGCCGTCACCCCCAATAGATCTATTCACAATATTCGCGTTTACTCGCAATGCAAGTAATTAATGGTTCATGATATGGAAATAATGGCACTAGAAGCTACTTAGGCAATAATATATCTGGATATCATACATATCTGGATAGCATACATTTAGAAAACACTTGTATTCATGGTTTATAGCAGGTATCACAGGTTTATAAAGCATTCAAAAGATGGAAATATAGGGTTATGAATTCATTAAGTCTTTGAAAAGTAATCACATTTGTTATAAGATAAACGAGTATGTAAAAGAGTTTGTAATAAGCATGTATCCCCCTCGCGGGTTTATAAAACATTCAAAAGATTGAAATGCGAGGCTATGAACTCACAATATCGGTTTTAAGTACTTGTGTATATTAAAAACAATTGAGCATGTATCCCCCTTGCGGGTTTATGAAAACATTAAATAGATTGAAAAGCGAGGCTATGAACTCACCTTAATAGGGAAATCTGATTAACGGCAAAAGTATATCAAAGGAAAGGCATCTGTATGGTAGTACGACGTTATCTACTCGGGCGGAAAGTATATCAACTTGAAAGAAAGCAGCTTCGTCATGTAACCTGTTAATCTAATATGTTCGAGTGGTTTATTAGAACATTGGACTCTTTGAACTTTGATCTAAGAGTTTAATATTGTTTAGTTTGATTGGAGAGTTAGTCTTAGGAACATTGTACTCTAGAACTTTGATTCTAAGAGTTTAATATTGTTATAAGTTTGATTGGAGAGTTTGGAATTATTGTATCACCGTTCGGGCCATCATAATTCAGAAGTCATTCAGTAAACGTTTGAGGAGCTAGGGCACTTTAAATCGTAAACCCAACAACCTAGTCAGAACGTAATACCAAGATGAAACCCCTTAATATGAAGCTCCCTAGTATTGTGATACGATATAATCGGTTTTAAGCGTTTTGTTCAATATCTTGAAACGATAAGCACGACAAGCGTTAATTAAAGTTATGTTTTGTAAGGTTTTGAATACATTTTTATTTTTTTCAAAATGTTACATTTTAGACCCTTAAGAATGAAAAATGGCAAAATATACCCTTGGAGTTTGCACTTTTACGAGTTTGGTCCTTCTAGTTTAAAAGATGTACAAAGTAAACCTTGCACTTTAGAAAGTGACATAATAGACCCCTATAGTTATAACTTTATAAATATGGCAAAAATAGTCCTTTTAGTTATAAGTTTCAGAAAGTTACAATATATACCCCTTGCATGGAATACTTTTGCAAAATAAGTCCAAAATGCCATGCAAGCTTATTATAAGTTTCTAAATGATATTTTCAGGTTCTAGCTTATTAATATAAGCTAAAATATGAAGATTTAATGCAACAAAAGTTTGAAATAATGATTCGTTAAGCCGAAAATCAAAACGGGTCAAATTAGGGTTTTAAAACAAAAATGCTTAGGTTTTTAATCCAAATTCTTTCAAAAATTAATAAAGTTGTTATATTAACATTAATTAAGCATGTTAGGATAGATTATAACAACATTTAGCCATTACAACTTTTAGATTAATGAAAAACACAAAATTAGGGTTTCATGAGCTCGGTTTGGATCAAAAAGGTAAAACACATATGTTTTTTAGTTAAAAGCTTTATATAGTGATTTAAGCATGATCATATGAACATTATAAGGGTATGAAAACAGAATGTGAGCTTATGGAACCTGGTTTTGAGCTTATAGCTTGGAAATGGGTTGAAATCGGGACTTTTAGCTTCGTACGCCTAGAATAACGACTCCGGGGCTTCGTTTCTTGATTTATATTGCTTCACTTCTGATCTTGAGACTTCTTAGGACCTCACGTACCTTCGTTACCTGATCGAGTTTTCGAATTTTTGATGGACGAGCCCCATCCGGCATACGATTTCTTCGCACCTGGACCACTTCCTGGTTATGCTGGCAACCCCGACAACATAAACGGGTGGCTGGAGGAGGATGGACCTCCACCCGTGGACGTGATGGAGCCGGCGGCCAAACCGATGATGGTTGTGGAGCTGGAGCAGATAGCGGACCTGATGGTTGAGGCGGTCGATGAGCAGATGATCGCGCCAATGATTGACGCCGAGGAGGATCTAGCCATGCTATTTGGCGATGAAGACTTCAGTGACGAGGACTGGGGTGATGATGATGATGAGGAGGAGGATGGTGAGGTCGTTGGGGAGGCACTTGAGGCGTGGTTGATGGCACCCAACACACCACCTCTAATGATGTCCGTACCCCCACCAACGACTTACGAGGTTAGAGGACCGTCTACTACTACCGAAGGACACTCGAGTGCCCTCATGACCCATGGAGTTGCTGTGCCCCCGTCAGTGATTGATGAGTTGAGCACCCGTATGGATAACCTGGAGTACGGGCACGGGTCATTGGTGAAGAAGGTGATGACGGTTAGCAATGCTGAGGTGACTGATAGCATTGCTATATAGGGAGATTCGCCTGAGGGTTTATGCTATGGAGGATCGGGTACAGGTAATGGCATGTCAGATGCTGCAGGTGGTTAGCGGATTAGAGCAGGGTCATCAGGATGGGACCCATATAGACAAGAAGATTGCTGGACTCCGCTAGCAGGTATAGACTCTACAGGCTACCATGCAAGATAGAGACTTGCTGATTCATTAGCTTTAGACTCGGCTTACTGAGGTGGAGAGCTGTGAGAGCACCTTGATGCAGTGCATATTAGGACTGGATAGACGCCTTTTCGATGTGGAGAAAAGAAAAGACCTTCGGGACCTCCATAGTCCTATCGACCGTTTGTTTTGATTTTTGATTTAGATGATGACCATTTTATATAGTACACTAAACTGCTAGTGCCAGTTAGTGAGGTCAAGCTGCTGGGTGTCTGTTGTTTATGTAAACACCACAGCCATTTTTGAATATGTATGTAGATCTTCTGTATTAGGATTTGGAAACATTTGTGGTTGGATGTATTGGTCATAGAACCGTGGATTGTAACTTGTGGGTAATTTTGGATGCATATGTATTGCCCCCGATACTATTATTATTATCATTATGATGATTATGGATGTTCTTGTTCATGTACGATATGATTGCATGTGTTATTTCTTTGAAGAAGTGCTTGGAGGTCGTGGTTACCTCAAGGCACTTGGCCATTTTAAGATTCTCATGACCCAAGTATTGGGTGATGTCAGTTAGCTAATTTCTCGCATGTATACCTCATTTGACTGTGTTGTGAATGAACAGGAGTTTTGGTACTTGCTATGATTCATGAATTAAACTGTTTTAAACGATATTGTATAGACCAATGATTTTAAAACCAAGGTGACTAAATAAATTCATGTGTATGATTTGATAAATGACGCGACATAAATTATGTTGATTTTGTGGAATGAATAAAATGTAAACTTTGCTAAGACCTGTTGGCCGAACTATGCAAATGACATCTTATAAATTGTTAAAATACTTAAACTATGGACTGTCATAACAAACTTGTGCGAGTGGTCAAATAATGACGTAGTATGAATTGCGTGTATGATATCGTGTAACCCACCTGTGTAAACAATGGTAAATGTGTTTTCAAATTTCGTAAACTGACCCTGTGGCGTCAACTACTAATTTTTTTCGAAAAAAAGAAAAAGAAAAAAAAGAAGTTTATGTACATACACACACACACACACACACACACACACACACACACACACACATATATATATATATATATATATATATACAAAAACAATAATAACAAGTACATTTTATATACATATGTTTTACAAGAATCTAAAAACAACTTCTTTCCTTTATTTTACTCAGTATCGTTTTGATGAAAAATATTTTGTTTGATAACATGCGTGTATCGTGTGCGATGATAAAATGTTTTGACGAAGACAAGCATGTCGTTGTTGGATCCCTAAGTATGCATAACTTTATTAACTATGCATAATTTGGGAGGAACCACGCTATGCCAGAATACTCGTCGCCCTTTTTTAATATGTCGGATTTTGAGGAGTTGGACTTTTTGAAAGAATAAAAGCGTTTTACTCTTGAAATGGACTTTTGTGCAAGTAACCTCAAATTGATGTGATAATGTAGGGAGAATCTTATGTTGGTCGTTGCGATCGAGCCGCTCCGATGAGAAAATGCCAATGGTATTGTTCGGAATAAGCGTGTCTCGATGAGAGTAAGGTCTATAAGTCATTGCGATGTAGACCGATAGATGTAGTGGAGAGAAGTTGTCAAGGTCAGTTAGTATAGAATGAGTTAGATGGCAAAGATACCAAGAGACCAGATACCGACACTGAGAAGGGATCTCCTTGGGGTCATAAGGTTTCTGAGGAGAATGAAAGCCGAGGTGGCTATACCGAAGTTGAAAGTGAGGAATGAAGAAGACCTCTCCTACATAAAATGTGCATTGCTATTTATGTAGCAACCGATGGCCATAACGAAGACTTCTTTCCTCGAAACGGAAGATGGTGGTTATATAGTTGTAAATGTACCTTAATCGTCAAGGATTAGAATAAGATACTAAGCGACCCCTGACCTAAGGTTAGGTGTAGTGATTCTTACTCCGAGACAGAACGACTCAAGTGCGAAAAAGAAGGGCAAAAAAATTGTAGACTCTAGCAAAATGGCGACATCCGTCCCCATCCTGGAGGAACAAACAAAGTAACCAACGCCTTAAGTCGAACGGTATTAAACTAGGATGTGTGTGACTTCATTCGACTTGATGATTCGATGTGTCTAGAGATTTGCTGCGATATGTTAGGACCGAGCCAATTGTGCTAGTCGCCGCGTGGAAGCCATGGAATAGAAAATTTTGTCGAAACGCGTAACGAGTTCATGATGCGTAATTATTTTCTCGATTTTTTTTCAAATTGTTTTTCAACTTGTTTGTCAATCTTTTATTGTTTTTAGCGGAATCTTTGCCGCCGAATTATGTGCTTTATGTGCTATGTTCTTTTAATGTTAGTAAGTGCTTAGGTCGCTTTTTTGCAGCCCGTGATGTGGCTTAGAATGTGAGTGAGTAGGTATGTTTACCTGGATATAGATGAAGATTGGTCCGTGAATAGCACGTACCCATCGTATGTCGTCAATCGTGGTTTAGTAACCCTCAAGTATGATTATGATTGACTAGAGCTTGGCCATGAGCAAGACAAGATCATTGCCAAGAAGCTTTGTTGTCCGGCGAGCTCGGTGTAACGAGAAGTTTTGATTGGTTAAGTGTGAACCTATAAGACGAGCATAACCGTTGTTAGGACTTCATAGTAAGTAAGCCTGGTTGCTTTGCTAAGGTGTAATAACGAGCGAGCATAATAAAGTGCCTAAGTAAAGCTAGGCCGAGATGTCAAGTCATTATAAAATAACAAATATGCGATTGTATGAATATGTGATTATGTGCGCATAGTACGTTAGTAGAGTCATATGTACTTCGAGATGATTTCGCAACCGGTGAAACATTTTAAATGAGACCGGGAGGGCGATGAGCATTTTGTTGTGATGCCAGGGTCACCACTAAAGTTGGATGGACCTATTGTTTTAAAATTCCTTTTCTATAAGGGTAGTGTGATTAATTATATTAAATATTCCTGCCATGTATTTGGTTTCCTTAGGGAGGAGCGATGGTGAGTATGTGTTGAATCTGTCAAGAAAATTCCCCGCGTGATTTGTCGACTTTCCATCAGAAATAGTCAAAGCGAGTGTTAGGTCTTTATTGAGTGCGAATGAATGAGTCCGGTTGACGACGAAGATACCGTCTCACCGCGAGCGAAGAAAAGATAAGTAAGAAAGGACGAGCACCGGGACGACACTCTCTTTAAGGTGGGTGGAATGTAACAACCTGAGTTTTACGACGCGAAACGCGAGCGTAGGTTAGACGTCATAATTATCATTTTATGAGTTCGTGTGATTTAGCGTCGACATTTAAAATTTTAATTGTCGTAAATCATTATTTACGTATTTTACCACAAGTAATTTCGAGAAATATTATTTTTTTTCGATTTTGCAAGTCAACGATTGACCGTGCTACCGTTAAGCGTTTTAACATCATAATAAATTATGACACGCCATGTTAATGATCTATTTTCGCATATTGCATTTTTCGTGGACTCCGTCATCATTGTTCCTCGACTTGACCAAGACTCGCGTTTATGAAAACTAGTATACTTTCATTTAAGTGTCTAATGTTACTTTAAAATAAAAATGTTTTACAAGGATTTTACAAGTAAATAAATTGGAAAAAAAAATGTATGATGAGCCTCTCTAGCTCATATAGCCGATCGGCTATAGACCCACACACACTCAAAACATTTTAGTTTCCAACACATGCATAATGATTACAAAGGGGTTGCTTCCAAGATTGATTAAACCTTTCATTCACCAAGAAAAACACACATAGTTCAAGACTTGTCATCCTCTCCTCCTTGCTCTTTTTTTTCGAACGACACACACACATATACAAGAATCATTGCCAAGTCTTGATCTTGAAATCCATATTAACATCACTCAAACAAGGATCCAAACCTAGAAAATAACCAAGTGCAAGTAGTCTCCTTGCTTCCTTCTTCCTTTATACTCGTTGAACCCACCAACACCAATAAAAGTTCTATCAATAATTTTTAATTGCTTGAGAACCATTTAATCACTATAAAGCATGGTTTAAATCAACCAAGGATCAATTAGAAAGTAGTTTTCTTGTTCCTTTCTCTCTTTTGTGTTCGAACGAGACCAACAAACACAAACACACTCACCATTTGATTTTTCTAACTAGTAAAAGTTGTCTAGATGATGATTTTATAATCATCCATGGTGAAAAAGGTGACATGCATTAAGATATATGCATGCATTGATTTTTAAGAAATACGAAGGTTTTGGATTTGATTAAGGATCAGAAGATAGTGGAAAAGATTTATAAAAGGGTTTTGTGAAAGTTTGGTTAATAAAAAGCTAAAGGTTTTTGGTTTTGGTTTGGTTTAAGCCTCGGCTAAAGAACAAGGGAACAAGGCGAGTCCGTGTTATTTTCCGATCTTGCTCTTGTGAGCATTATAAGTGTTTTATTTATTTGTTTCATGTTTGTTTTTGCGATTTAATTAGTTGTTGATGCTTGCATGTGATGAAATCCGTGGGATACTTGCGTGATTAGGCTAGATGATGATATTGGTTGATTGAGTAACTTGAATGATAATTATTGGTCGTATTAGATATGCTGTAAATGGATTTTTGGGTTAAAAATGGATTTTGGCGCGAGTTGTAATGTGTAAATTTGAGCAGAAAACTGGAAACACATTTCGAGGTCTGAGATTTTGTAAAAGGTAATTTTTAATTGGGTAATAAGATCGAGTTTATTTTTACGAACGTTTCGATATAAAATGGAGCTCGTAACGAATTTTCTAAAGCAAAATCAAGATATACACTTTTACTAAAAATATAAGTCACTGTTAGAATTTAATAAAAGCTGACAGAAAATGAAACGTCCAAATTTTATGATTTGACCACTTAAGACAAATTTTATGATTTGACGTTTCGCTTCTACCGTATAAATTTTATGATTTGACGACTTAAGACGAATTATTTAGACTAAATATATAATTTAATAATAAATATGTTATATATTATATATAAGTATATAAAGTCAACATAAAAGTAAAACTGGTATTTTAATCGACATTAATGTGTCGTAAGGATTAATTTGAATAATAAACTACTATCGTTAAGTATTTAAGATTAATAAATTATTTCGCGACCGTTGGTCGGTATAAAAATAGAAAGTCTAAAAATAGTAACTTTTGTAAATGAACGAAGTATAACTTCGTGGAATAAAGTAATAAACGTTTTAGAAATTTAACATGAGAATTTATGAAGTATAAAGTACTGATAACATCAAATAAGGTCATATTATTCGTATCATTTATCCCATGTTTTCTAACCCATTTGATATCATTATTGCATGAATTGGTATTTAATTGTTTATATTTGTTATTTGCAGTAATTATCGAGTATTTGACAAAAGATGGAAAAAGGACGTGTTTTGAAGCATAAATGAAGAGTTTGAGAAAGTCGATTGATTCTGACATCAATACGCCATATCAAGGGACTGTTGCTGGCTTGGACGGAATGGAACGCGGATATCAAGGGACTACGCCTCGGTGAAAAATTATTTATGTAATACGAATAAAGTTTTGTAAGAGAAAATGTATACTGACTTTTTAGTAATGAAATCTCTAAATTATTTAGGACCAATGTAACTCTGATTTCTTAATTAAATTAAATGTTGTTTTACGAACGTATCATTTGATCGTTCACTGTGACTCGTGTGCATGTATTACGAAGTAGCACCCAGTGTTGTATTCCGCTGTGTATCGTATTTTGGGAGTGTTACAGTATATATGTCAAAGTCAGTGGGAGTGTTGTAGTCTTCTTGCCTTCCTGGTATTATATGTGGATGATATACTACTCATAGGAAACAATATCCTAACGTTACAAAGTGTAAAAGACTGGTTGGGGAAATGTTTTGCTATGAAAGATTTAGGAGATGCAACATATATTCTAGGTATAAAGATTTACAAAGATAGGTCAAAACGTCTTATAGGACTTAGTCAGGACACGTACGTAGATAAAATTTGGAAATGATTCAAAATGGAGAATTCTAAGAAAGGGAATCTACCCTTATATCATGGCATAAAGATTAGTAAGGATCTATGTCCAACAACTAATGAAGAACTGGACAAAATGAGTCGAGTCCCATATGCTTCGGCTATAGGATTGATCATGTATGCCATGACGTGTACAAGGCCTGATGTCTCCTTTGCTTTGAGCATGGTGAGTCGACATCAGCAGAATCCTGGCGAAGGTCATTGGACAGTTGTAAAGAACATTCTTAAGTATTTAAGAAATACTAAAGATAGGTTCATGGTTTATGATGGAGAAGAAGAACTCAAAGTAACTGTTTATTGTAATGCAAGTTGGAAAACAGACAAAGATGATGGTCGTTCATAGTCTGGTTGGGTATTCTTGCTGAATGGCAGAGCAGTGACATAGAAAAGTTCAAAGCAAGATATAGTGGCAGACTCTACATGCGAGTCTGAGTATATTACAGCTTGTGAGGCTTTAAAGGAAGCTATCTGGATGAATAATTTCATTGGAGATCTTGGAGTTGTTCCAACAGTACAAGACCCTATTGAAATATTCTGTGACAATGAGAGTGCAGTCGACTTGACTAAAGAACCCAAGGATCACGGAAAGTCAAAGCATATTGATAGAAAATACCAATTTGTTTAAAGCAAAGTAGAAGAAGGACACGTGATTGTGAAGGACATACGATCATAGGATAATCCAGTTGATCCATTCACAAAGGCATTGGCTCAGTCCAGACACGATGAACATACTAAGAACATGGGATTGAAAGATAAATAAAGTTTTAGTTGTTGGTTTGAATTTGAAACATTATAAGCGATATAGTAATGGATTTGGTGATTAAATAATGGAGATTTGTTTATTTGCAAGTGTGCTACCATTTGCTATTAATTGTCATTGTGTTTCACTTTTGCATGTTTAGAATCCACTTCTTGAGTAGTTAGTTTACTCAAACCTCCTCAGTCGTTCATACTATAGGAAGTAAGTATTGATTTAAGATTTTCATAGAGTGTTAGTAGATTGTCTATAGAGATTAGACATAGCATAGGCAACACTCATGAGTACTTAATGGGAATTAAGTATAGGAGAAACCCACACTTAGAGAGATTACTTCATGGATCAATATCACGAGTAATTTTAAGATGATAATGTCTTCTAGTCTTAAAACGAAGATACATTGATATTCTAGTTTTTCAAGTCTGTTATACTTTAGTTTGTTCAAATGTTGCGCGTAAATGCCGGTTATAAAGGATATGCTAGGTATGACATGATGAGTTGACTAGTTCTATGTATTCAAAGTTTATTTGTTCCTTTTGCCTAAATGGGAAAGCGATATCCATGGCCCCCTCGATGATTAAATGTTGACTTAAATGTGCTAGGCCTAACCGGGACTAAATTGATGTGTTTAATTCAGTAGTCTCATATAGTCAAATAATCAGAAATCGAGAAACGTAATGTTTAACCTAGAGATTGATTAAAATCCATGTCTCAGGTTCATATGATATCAGTAGAACAAAGGAATAGTTGATCACTTATCTAAAGGGCTGACTCTAAGATATGATTTAGAGTTCGACAATTGCATTAGATGGCACTCTCTGCTTAGTTGATCAGGATAGACAACCAATTATAGTTGATGACTTGTCTAAGTAGAAGACTGCCGGATTTAGTGTCCAAGTTCATAACTAATTGGTAAGACTATCATCATAAGTAGAGTCCTTTTTGGGTAGCCCTCAATGACCCATTAAGAGAAGTAATAAGGAAGAAAATGTTACGGCGTAACCAAATTGGATGTTACACCATAACAGGCCATGTGATAGTTTTAGGGGATGTCCCACATCGCCCAAGGAGTAAACCAAAACCCCTCCCTCTTAATATAAATAGAGGGAGATGCCAAGGCTTTCTTTGCTCATTCCTTTTTTCTTATTCCTACTCCTTGTAAGAGTCTTTCGTGTATCGGGACCATAAGAGTTCGAATTATTTTCTCTTTGGTTCGTGGGTGTGAGCTATTAGAGGTACTCTCGTTTGGGTACTCGTCTCCAAGTTCGACCAAGGTGGTCCGCGTGTGAGAAATTCGATTTTCTCAAAGGTTAGTATTTTCCTTTTTTTATTTCTTTTAAGTTGCTTTTAGTTAATTAGGTTCTAGATCCTTTAGGGTCTAGTTCCTTTCTTGCCCTAGATTAATTATTATTTCAGCTACATGTTAATCTATTTAGGGTATAGAAAACCCATCAATAAAGTATATACCAATACTCCCCAAAACCGCCTTTATTAAAGTAAGCCGACCTCCAATTGAAAGAAGATTAGCTTTCCATGTCATTAGCTTGGAATCGAATAAAACAACTAGTTTATTCCAGTTAGCAATATAATTCACTTGAGAGCCAATGGGTAACCCGAGATATGTGAAAGTAAAAATACCCGTTGTACAGCCCGTTCCTCTAGCCAAATCTGACACCTCCTCAGAAGACACGCCAATACCGAACACATTAGATTTATGGATATTGATTTTGAGATCCGATGCTAAGTAAATAATATGGAGGATGCGAATTATATTTTCCATGTCATTAGAGCTTCAATCTAAAATAATAACCACATCATCGGCGTAAAAGAAATGCGAGACACGAAATCAGTGACGAGGTGTCATTTTATACGCTTTTTAGGGGTCATTTAACCCCTTAAATCATGCAAAAATGCTCAAATTATGTACTAAAATGCTTCTTTTAGTGTTTTCAACATTTGGATGGCTTTTGGAGGAAATACACGTGACTTGGGATCATTTGGAGAAGAAACGGAAAAGACAACGGCTCTACACCAACTCTCATGAAGAAACTACATACAGTGTCTGGAGACGGCGTCGCCAAAGCTTGCGATGACGTCAAGAATAGAAAGCGACGACGTCAGGACCCTTGTGACGCCGTTAGAATGAAACCGCCTCAAAGAAACCCTAGGAAGATTCTACGGGGCGACGGCGTCAGGAATCTTGCGACGCCATCGCGGCCCCTTTTTCT
>BQNB010102441.1:0-15537 GCA_026074375.1 Tanacetum coccineum | reverse complement strand
ATCCTCCGTGCGGCTTTTTATGACAAGGTCATCCACGTACACTTTAAGATTTCTGCCAATTTGTTTGTGGAATGCTTTATCCACCAGACATTGGTAAGTTGCTCTGGTATTTCTCAGACCGAAAGGCATCTTTGTATAGCAGAATATTCCTTGGCTTGTAATGAACGCTGTTTTTTCTATATCTTCTTTTTCCATTTGTATTTGGTGATAGCCTTTGTATGCGTCTAAGAAGCATTTGAAAGGGAATCCGCACAAGGATTCCACCTTCCAGTCTATTTTCGGTAGTGGATAACCATCTTTTGGGCATGCTTTGTTTAAGTCCTTGAAATCTACGCATATCCTCCCACTGTCATCATGCTTTTGTACCATCACTGGGTTAGACAACCAGTCGTGGTAGTGTACTTCTTTCATGATTCCTGCTTCTACCAGTTTCCCTACTTCTTCTTGTATTGCCTGGTTTCTATCAGCTGCTTGCCTTCTTTTCTTTTGTCTAATAGGAGAACATCCCTCCCACACATTCATGTGATGTTCTGTAATATGTCTTGGGATACCGGTCATATCCGTAGGCTTCCAGGCAAAAATGTCTAGGTTACGCTGAAGCAAATCGCATAACTTGCTGTGGCCTTCTTCTGTGAGAGTGGTGCCGATCATTATTGTTTGTTCTGGATATTCTGGATTTATTGCCACCTTGAATCTTTCTTCTACTATTTGCTTGGTAACCAGAGGGTTCCCTTCTGGTCCGGAGACCATCGCACATTCAAGCGGGACCATCTTGCTACTCTTTTGAGTAATGACTCCTCCTTCCACTGGGAGCTTCAGCATTCCGTGAGCTATCGACGGAACTGGTTGTAACATTCTGACTCCTGGTCTTCCAATAATTCCATTGTGCGGAGATGGTAACCTTACTACCACGAAGTTATTCATCTCCAATCTTTACAAGTAGTTGTATTTGCCCTATTGGCCATATTATCTCACCACTGAATCCAACTAAAGGGGTGTTGGCTGGCACCAATTGGTTCTTGATTTTTGGACGGAGTCGGTTGAAGCAATGCTCATACAGTATTTCTAAGGCTGATCCGCCATCCACGTACATGCAGTGTATGCAATGGCCTCCTATTTTTGCATTAATGATCATCGGGCCTTCTGTTCCTTCATCTCCACTTAGGGGTGGGAAAAGGATTTTTAGGTTAGGGGAAAAGCTTTGAGTGATCCTTTGCCTGGCCACTCTTTTCCAAGATTAGACCATTAGGATGCCTAAAACTTTATCTTTCTTGGAGGTTTCCCCTTTCTTTGTCGCCTTGGGCTATTCCTTTCCATTATTCTGTTTGAGCTCTTTGATTAAGTGTGATAGCTTTCCTGCCTTGAGCATTTATTCGATTTGTTTCTTTAGGTGCATACACTCGTCTGTGTTATATTTTATTATCAAAAATTTAGAAAAGATTTGAGATTTGGATTACTTTTATTTGGAGGACTATTGGGGGTGCTTTAAGAGTCGCGGCGTGTTCGCTAATCGTTTTGAGTATCGTAAAAATTTACGACACGTCTTGTAAATATTTTATTTATCATAAAATAATATTTTACGAACCGTGTCGTCTTTGTTCCTCGACCTTGGCCATATCTCGCGTCGTAGCTCGCGTTTTATTAAACCTTGTACAAGTTATCTTATATAATTAAAACATTGTACCAATTATTACTAGTAAATAAAAGAAAAAAAATCAAAGTTGCATGCATAAGACCATAGGCCGACGCCTATGGTATATATATCCACACTCAACCCATATTTTTCCCAAGGCCATCATTAGCTTGTACTTCCCAAAGTTTTATAAAGTCTTACACACCTACATATAAACCTTTCATTATAAAAACACTAGTACAAAAAGTCTTGCTTTCTTTTCCTTTTTGTTTCCTTGCTCGGCAGCCTCCACCACCACAAACACAAGAATCATTTGAAAGTTTTAATTATTGGAAACTATTTAACTACTCACTCAAAAATGAGATAAAACAAGGTGAAGTGTTTTGGTCTCTTTTCCCTCTTCCTTTTTTTTTGGTTCGAACGAGTAAGCCAAGCAAAACACTTTTGGTGTTTTATTTTTCTAGTCACCAAATATTATTTGGATGATGATACTTTAATCATCCATGGAAGAAATATACACCTATGCAGACAAGGTTCGAGTTTTTTTTCATTCGGGTATGGTCGAATTGGGTGAGCCCGCGGCTATGAACTCAAAGAGGGCAACCTGAAACACTTTGTTTATCGACTAATGAGAGCTTCTAAAAAAAAAAAAAAAAAAAAATAATCATTGTGACCTTCCTTTTTCATTTTTCGATTGTTCTCATCTATATCATCGATTAAATTTTAGATATGTGATAAAATCTATTGAAAACATGCGGCGTCTAGAATAATATGTTATTGTGCGAGTGTGTGTATCACAGCGTGATTGTATATGCATTTATAAGTCGTATTGATGATATTCATTTACATGGCGAGTTTTGTGTGCCGAAAATGATTTCGACGTGTTTGTAACTATAAATTCGAGCCAGAAAACTGAATGGCGATTCGGATTCAAGATATCCGAAAATCTTATTTTTGGTTTACCAAAATATTAGAGAAGTATATTGATGCGGTCGATTTAGATATAAATGAACTTCTAAACTCCCAATAACGAAATAACTTAGAGAAAACGCGAATATACGAACTGTAAATAAAAAAATAAGTCACTATTAGAGATTTATTAAAATCTGACAGATTTGGTAATTCTCGTTATTGAGCACATTTCGATCTGTTTTAGCCGGCCGGACGAAACACGAAAGTTGTTCAAATAATAACGTTTTTACAGATAAAGTCTCTTTTTCTCTTTTTGGTCAAAATCGTGAAAACGTAATATGAACTGTCCAAAAGTCGAAAGTCAAACTTCTGCATCTTTTTATAAAAATATAGTATTATTCCAGCAGAATCTCGTAAGGGATATTTTGGTCATTTTACGTCGAGATACCTAGTCTCCTATCGACTAAACTGTAAAGTTTGTTCCGGAACGCCTTGGGGTGGTGGGGGGGGGGGGGGGGGGGGGGGGTGGGGTTTGGTGTTAGTGGGGGGGGGTGTGTGGGTAGGGGGTTTGGTAGCAGGTAATGTGGGTAGGGTATGTGGTTAAAAATATATATTTATTTTCTAAGTCAAAACCCAACCAAAAACTACTTCCACTAGAACACTTTTCCCACACTAACTAGGAGTTGTTCGACGTAAAAGAAGGGGAAATTAAAAATATAGCGGAAACTGATCGTTCGAGGGTGTAATATCCGAACAACATTAACAGTTTTAAGTCGAGACTTGAATCTCGACGTAAAAATCTCGACAAAATACCCTCTTCGTCGTTGACACGAGAATCTGCGTGAAAAATACTATATTTTGATAAAGAATGCACGAAGTTTGACTTTCGACTTTGACCAGTCATATTCGTTTTCACATACGAATTTGACCAAAATCAGACAAAGCTATTTTATGAAGACACTTTATGTAAAACGTTATTTAGAACACTTTCGTTCGCCGACGGCTATATCAACCTGAAAGTGCTCAAAACGTCGAATTACCAAATCGAGTTCAAGAAAATTTTTTTTTTTTAATAAATCACTAATAGTGACTTATTGTATTCTTATTAAAGTGTAATATTCGGCGTTCTCCTCCTCTAGTTTGTCAATCTTAATTTCGTTAATTGGGAGTTAGAAAGTCGCAATTTATATCAAAACAGACCGCATACAATATACTCTAGCAATATTTTGGTAAACCAAAAATCATATTTTCGGAAATCTGAAACCCGAATCCAGCCCATTACATGTCCTCTGGCTATGCTCAGAATTTTACTAGTTACAATAAATCCACCAGTCGAAACTCAATACTTCTCGACCAAAAACTCATCTAAAAAATTTATCACAATACGACCTATAGTAAAGCATATAAATCCCGCTTGATAATCACCAATAGCATAATTATTTACTAGAAGACGCCCGCACTAAAACTATCGTGGTGATTTAAGGTTGCACTATACCTAGGGCATCACTACCACGTTATTATAAAAATCATAAGCGATTTAACGAAAACAGCATCTCGCTTAAGTAAATATTGAATGTTAAGGGCACAAGACCGGTCTGCGAGATATTGTTCACACCGCTATCGTGTAGAGAGATGCAACAGTATGTATAACAAGCAGAGAGCGACAAACCAAAGGGCAGGTGCCCTCTGTGATTCTAGCGCGGCTCACCCAACGCGAAACAAACCGAATCGAAACTCGAACGTTGATCTGGGGCAATGTGTATATTTCTTCCATGGATGTTTAAGGAGCATCTTGCCAATAATATTTGGTGACTAGAAAAATAAAACAGCCATAATGTTGATGCTTGGCGTACTCTTCAAGACCACAAAAAAGGATTGATGGAAAAGAGACCAGAACACTTCTCCTTGTTTATCTCATGTTTTGAAGTGATTTTTAAATAGTTTTCCTAATAGATTATTAAAAATTACCTTAATCAAATTTTCTTGTGTTTTGGGGTGGTGGAGGCTGTCGAGCAGGAATCACAATGAAAGTGTACAGATAAGCAAAGACTTTGCTTGCACGGCGTCTTGGCGACGTAGATAGCATAACCCCCTGTATACTTACACGTTGCTTAATGCGACTAGTGTGTGAGGTTAGGGGTGTTACGACTTTGTTGGGGGTTTATAGGTTCCGCATAAAATCTCTTTTACGTCCTAGTTGTGAAAACGTGATCTAGTGGGTCGTTTTGGTTGGGTTAGACTTAGAAAATAAATATACTATTTAAAAAGTAAAACGTAAAAGTCAACGAGTACTTTAATAAACGTTAACGTGTTATAAAAATAATAACGAGTAATAAAATGACATCGATTAATTAAACTATTATATGTAATTTAAGTTTTAAGACCGTTGGTCGATTATAAAAAACGTAAAGTATAAAAATAGTAGTTCTTCGTAATATTGACCGTTAATAAAAATTAACAACTTATTGGGCGTCGAAGGCTCGATGAGATAAATAAATATTGTTATAAATATAAACGAAGGTCGAGACTTACAAAAAATGGTAACTTTTCAAAAATAGTAACTTTCTAAAAAAATAGAAACTTACCGGAAATAGAAAGTTTTCAATAAAGTAATGCAAATTATAATTGAATGATAAATAGTATACAAAATATGCTAAGTGTTAAGATTTAGGACACGCAAGTGGATTTCTCATCACATATATATATGTTTTCGTTGTAACGATGTACGCATCGTCGATCGTACTTTTCAATATAGTAATCGAGCGACTCTAATTATAGGTAGTGATCCCGTTTGTGGATACTCGTACTAGGCTTCTTCATTTGATTATCGAAACTTCCATCAAGGTGAGTTCATAGCCCCACTTTTCTCTTTTAATGGTTTTCTAAACTATTTTCGGCGTGAGAATACATGCTCGTTTTATTAAGCGAAACTTTATGGTTACACTACATAAGCGTTACATGAATTTTTTTTACTAAAGCCTTTTACTTGCCTACCAGAATGATTTCTAATACTGTTTGATACTTGGTTGTTTACTCATGAAATTTATTGAAGCTTGATGTCTTACATTAGTGATTTGAGATCATCGAGTACTATTTTACAAATAGGGAGTTTTGAACACATACTTTGTTTTTCTAATGGAACACAAGTGCTTGAAGGGTATGCCTGACCCGCTTATGAAACTATCTGCATGAGTCACTATTGCCAAATACCCTACATCATGAATTGTTTAAATGGCCTATAAGGGGTGACGCTAGTACAACAATAATAGATCTATTGGGTTTGACAGGCCTGTCCGGGGGTATGAATCGAATCCTTTCGAGCACGCAGTCAACGGACAATTTGTATTTAAAATTTAGGTATAAGGCAATAATACCTACTTCGGGGGCAAACAAGAATGCATATGATATGTGTTAACGTCAAGGTTTCGGTGTCATGATCTCAAGCAAGCAAGATGAATCGTACATTGTATCGTTGCAATTATTACGGTTGAATTACACTATGAAATACAGTCGCTGCTGATCTTACGCGCGCGCGAGAGATGTCCACTATTGAACATTACATGTTTTATGAAACATTACTTGGATTTTCGATAACAATATCTACATGTAGTCACGCTACTTTTCTTACAGAAATATTTCTTAAACTATTTCAATACTGCTTTTTATCTTAAACCTATGAATTCACCAACATTATTGTTGACGTTTTTGCGACTATTTCTACAGGTTATAATATATGATATCTACTAGCACGGCATTGGGAGCACTTGAGTCGCGTGAATATCAAAACTTAAAGGACTCGGTTTTCTTCACATTCGATAATCATTTATTTTTAAAATATACATTGAATCATGTTTGAACTCTTTTAACTTGGTGAAAAGGAAATTATGGGGACCTGAATTTACTCTGATTTACTTAAATCGAATGTGACATTTTATCAAACGTCTCTTTTGAGGTCGTTTACTGTGACTTGTAATTTATACTATGAAGTAGCACCCCAAAGTGGTATTCCGCTGCGTTGTGATTTTATGGGGGTGTTACAGATTGGTATCAGAGCACTCGTTATAGCGAACTAGGTCGTTTTCAAAACCCTAGACTGTAACCGTTTTTTTTTTAAAATAAAATAAAAATTTTAAGAGTCTTTCACCATTGTCCGATATCCATGCGCACTTGCTCCCAGGTAACTTATATACTCTCTTTTGCATGCTTATTGATATTATATTAATAATGAATATATAATGCTTGGTTATTATTTTGCTCTCATACGTCTATCTTATGACGTCATACTGATTGCCTTATATAGGCCGATTATATATATATATATATATATATATATATATATATATATATATACGTTGCTTACTCCGACTATCGCGTACTTCCTTTTTCTTATTTTCTTCCTCGAACGTCAATACTAGTATTATGTATAGATACTCGTACATATGTGCATAGTACTATGGTAAGTCTTAATAAGTTCTTTTACTTCAATATTATCTTAACGTGACTTTATTTATTTCCTTTTTGATAATATTGACATTCGGTGTACTTTGTCAATTCCACTAGTTATTTTATTGTTCGACTCCGAGTCCGAACACTCTTCTTATGCTTTTGAACCGCGTATGTTTATGTTTGTAATCCATTGTTCGAAATCGTCCAGGAAGGGAGTACGATTTTTTACTTATCACCTAGTAATTGTGCCGTATTTTGGCACTTGACTTTGGAACACGTTTGACTAACGTCTTATTATTCCTCTCGTTACTTGTTATGATTTTGAAGAATCATGCCGTCAAGAAGCCACTCCTTATTACTTATTGTAGCATTGTTTTGATATTGTGTTTCGTGTCGGCCATGCCTAAGTAGGATGATTTATAATAGTCTTATTGAAATGAATTAGGACGCTTCTTCACTTGAATAAGGAAATTATAAATTACCGAACCATAAGTTTATAAATTCTTACTTACAAGGATTGGGACGCCTCTTTTTGTAAGTGACAAATTATGAATGAGTGGGCTTATGTGTAGCCGACATAGCGTGCGTTCATCCGTGCGAATTATTCTTTGGGCTATGAACACCTTTCGACTCGTAATTTGTTATGTTGATTTTTTTTTTCGAATGTGTATCACCCGCCGCGAACCTGATAAACTAATAGTAGTGATCCCTTAATTGCTTCCGAGAATTAACGACTTGTTGACTTCTTCGTTTCCAATGGTTTTTCTTTAAGTCATGTATTTTATCCTTCTTTTTAAAGATTCTCGCGTCATTCAGTCCGTTCGCTTATGCACGTTGCATCTATTTTATGCTTGACTATTGTTCATTCAATTTTCGTTAGAATTCGGGTCGAGGACCAAGTTCACATGAAAGCGTGAGAATCAATTCAAGAGTAAGTACCCTAACCTCTTTACGAGCAATCAAAGGGCGAATAATTCGAATAGAGCATCGGGACGACGCTCCCTTAAGGTGGGAAGGCTGTGACATCTCGTAAATTCGGGTCAATATTTTAATTCGTATTCTATTACTTATTTTACTTTTGAGTAAAATTTATTATCACGATTAACTGAATAGGTTGTCTCGCGTTCGTAATAAAACTTTTATTAAATGTGAATCCGACTTTAGACTAAATATTAGTCCTACATTGCTCTACTAATTTTTTATACTTTCAAAAATTCCCCATGAGTGTTATAATTTTATTTTTATCATATACGTTTATTTTTTTTGTGGTTCCGCTTAAACTTTTGTTATAATTTATATTTATACCCGTTGGTTTCAAAACTACCCACTTATTTAAAATTTGATACAAAATAAACCATGACCTCCTTCTACTCACACGAAAATACATGATAACTGTCCATGAGTTGTGTAATATTCATTGATGCATGTTGAGTGTTTCAGGAAGTGGGACACTTGTTCCTTTCTTTTATGCATGTTATGTCATGTGTCTAACATGAGAGTATGATCATCTCATTGTCATAAACCTGTATTTAAAAGGATAAAAAAATAAAAAATCCAAAATCACGCTAATTTATTATTAGTTGTCCCATGATGTAATGTAACAACCGGAATTTTACGACGTGTCTGACGGTTCGCGTATCCGACGTCACGATAATTATTTTATGAGTTTCCATAACAGGTCGACATCTAAAATTTTATTTGGTGATAATAAATATTTTCGTATTTTATTATCAAAAATTTAGAAAAGATTTGAGAAATTTTATTTTTGACGTTTAGCTATTGGACGTTTAATCGCGCGTTCGCTAATCGTTTTGAGTATCGTAAAAATTTACGACACGTCTTGTAAATATTTTATTTATCATAAAATAATATTTAATGAACCGTGTCGTCTTTGTTCCTCGACCTTGGCCATATCTCGCGTCGTAGCTCGCGTTTTATTAAACCTTGTACAAGTTATCTTTTATAATTAAAACATTGTACCAATTATTACTAGTAAATAAAAGAAAAAAAATCAAAGTTGCATGCATAAGACCATAGGCCGACGCCTATGGTATATATATCCACACTCAACACATATTTTTCCCAAGGCCATCATTAGCTTGTACTTCCAAAGTTTTATAAAGTCTTACACACCTATATATAAACCTTTCATTATAAAAACACTAGTACAAAAAGTCTTGCTTTCTTTTCCTTTTTGTTTCCTTGCTCGACAACCTCCACCACCACAAACACAAGAATCATTTGAAAGTATTAATTATTGGAAACTATTTAACTACTCACTCAAAAATGAGATAAAACAAGGTGAAGTGTTTTGGTCTCTTTTCCCTCTTCCTTTTTTGGTTCGAACGAGTAAGCCAAGCAAAACACTTTTGGTGTTTTATTTTTCTAGTCACCAAATATTATTTGGATGATGATACTTTAATCATCCATGGAAGAAATATACACATGCAACAAGGTTCGAGTTTTCGATTCGGTTTGGTTCGAGTGGGGTGAGCCGCGGCTAGAACTCAAAGAGGGCAACCTGACACTTTGGTTTTTCGATCTTGCTTCGTATAATCATTGTGAGCCTTCCTTTTTCATTGTTTCGATTGTTTCGTTTATCGATTTAATTTTTATATATGTGATGAAATCTATTGAAACTTGCGGCGTCTAGAATAATATGTATTTGATTATCAAGCGGGATTTATAATCATTATAAGTCGTATTGATATATATTAGATGAAGTTTTTGGGCCGAAAAATGAGTTTCGACTGTTTTTTTTTGTAACTAGTAAAAAATTCGAAGCACAAAACTGAATGGGCGATTCGGGTTTCGAGATTTCCGAAAATCTGATTTTGGTTTACAAAATATTGTAGAGTATATTTTTGCGGTCGTTTTGATATAAAATGGGACTTCTAACTCCCAATAACGAAGAAACTAGAGGGAAAACGAGATATACACTTTAATAAGAAAAATAAGTCACTATTAGAGATTTATTAAATCTGACAGATTTGGTAATTCGACGTTTTGAGCACTTTCGAGTCTGTTTTAGCCTTCCGGCGAAACACGAAAGTTGTTCAAAATAACGTTTTACATAAAGTCTCTTTTTGGTCAAAATCGTGAAAACGTAATATGAATGGTCAAAATCGAAAGTCAAACTTCCTGCATTCTATTATAAAAAAATTTTAGAATTTTTTCAGCAGATTCTCGTAAGGGTATTTTGTCATTTTACGTCGAGATTCAAGTCTCGACTAAAACTGTAAAGTTTGTTCGGAACGACGTTCCGCATAAAATCTCTTTTACGTCCTAGATGTGAAAACGAGATCTATGGGGTCCCGTTTTGTTTGAGTTAGACCTTAGAAAATAAATTATACTATTTTAAAAAAATAAAACGTAAAAGACAACGTGTAACTTTAATAAACGTTAAAGGGTGTTATAAAATAATATCGATTAAATAAAATGACATCGATTAATATACTATTATAAGTAATTATTTTTAAGACCGTTGGTCGATTATAAAAAAAAACGTAAAGTATAAAAATAGTAGTTCTTCGTAATATTGACCGTTAATAAAAATTAACAACTTATTGGGCGTCGAAGGCTCGATGAGATAAATAAATATTGTTATAAATATAAACGAAGGTCGAGACTTATAAAAAAATGGTAACTTTCCAAAACTAGTAACTTTCTAAAAATAGAAACTTACCGGAAATAGAAAGTTTTCAATAAAGTAATGCAAATTATAATTGAATGATAAATAGTATACAAAATATGCTAAGTGTTAAGATTTAGGACGCGCAAGTGGATTTCTCATCACATATATATATGTTTTCGTTGTAACGATGTACGCATCGTCGATCGTACTTTTCAATATAGTAATCGAGCTACTCTAATTATAGGTAGTGATCCTGTTTGTGGATACTCGTACTAGGCTTCTTCATTTGATTATCGAAACTTCCATCAAGGTGAGTTCATAGCCCCACTTTTTCTCTTTTAATGGTTTTCTAAACTATATTCGGTGAGAATACATGCCTCGTTCTTAAAGCAAACTTATTGGTAACTACTACATAAGCGTTACATAAGTTTTTTACAAAAGGATTTTTACTGCCTACCACATGATTTCTAATACATGATTGATACTTGTTGTGTTACGTCATGGAATTTAATGAAGGCTTGATGTGGCTTATATAATATTTGAGATCATCGATTATCTATTTACAAAATCGTGAGTTTTGAACACATACTTTGTTTTTCTAATGGAACACAAGTGCTTGAAGGGTATGCCTGACCCGCTTATGAAACTATCTGCATGAGTCACTATTGCCAAAGACCCCTACATCATGAACTGTTAATTGCCTATATGGTTGAGCGTCTAGTCAAATAAAATAAGATCTAATGGGTTGACAGCCCTGTCCGGGTGTATGAATCGAAATACCTATCGACACCCATCTACGGACAATTTGTATTTAGAATTTAGGTATAAGGCAATAATACCTACTTCGGGGGCAAACAAGAATGCATATGATATGTGTTAACGTCAAGGTTTCGGTGTCATGACACAATGCAAGCGAGAGATGAATCTAGATACATGTGTATTCGTTCCAAAGTATTCGTTGAATACACTAAGCAAATACAGTTGAGGGTGTGAACTTAAACCTTGTGGTCCACATTGAACATTACTTGCTTTAATGAAACTTACTTGATTTCGCTAAACAAATATCTAAATTTGTAACCTACTTTCTTACAGAAAAATTTCTAGAACTTTTCAAATACTGCTTTTACTTAAAACTATGAATTCACCAACCATTATAGTTGACGTTTTGCATGTATTTTCTCAGGTTATATTAATTGCTAGCTGAGATTGTGAGCATTTGAGTCGCGTGGATATTCAAAACTTCAAGACTCGGTTTACCTTCACATTCGATAATCATTAATAATTAAAATAACATAGGAATCATGTTTGAACTCTTTTAACTTGGTGAAAAGGAAATTATGGGGACCTGAATTAACTCTGATTTACTTAAATCGAATGTGACATTTTATCAAACGTCTCTTTAGAGGTCGTTTACTGTGACTTGTACTTTATACTATGAAGTAGCACCCCAAAGTGGTATTCCGCTGCGTTGTGATTTTATGGGGGTGTTACAGTTTTGCACCGGATTATTTCTTGGATTATTGCCACCCTTGATTCTTTCTTTTACTATTTTCTTGGTAGCCGGAAGGTTCCCTTCTGGTCAGGAGACCATCGCACATTCAAGCGGGACCATCCTGCTACTCTTTAGAGTAATTACTCCTCCTTCCACCGGAGCTTCAGCATTTCGTGAGCTGTTGACGGAACTGCTTGTAATTTTCTGACTCCTGGTCTTTCAATAATTCCATTGTACGGAGATGGTGACCTTACAAACACAAAATTCATCCAAGACGAAGTGGGGTGTTCTTCATCTCCAATCTTTACCAGTAGTTGTATTTGCCCTATTGGTCCATAACCTATCTCACACGCTGAACCCAATCAAATGGGTGTGGCTGCACCAATTGGTTCTTCATTTCAGGACCGAGTTGGCTGAACAATGCTCAACAGTACTGGCAAATGGCCTCCTATTTCCGCCTCAATGATCATTGGACCTTTATTCTGTCATCTTCACCTAGGGGTAGGAAAAGGATTTATGGGTTAGGAAAAAAACTTTAAGTGATCCTTTGCCTGGCCACTCTTTCCCAAGGTTGGACCATTATGATGACTAATGCTTTACTTTCCTAAAGGAATTCCCCCTTTCTTTAACCGCCTTGGCTTTCTATTTCATTGTCTGTTTTGACTCTTTAAAATAAGTGCGACAACTTTCCTGCCTTGAGCATTTCTTCGATTTGTTTCTTTAGGTGCATACACTCGTCTGTGTTATGCCCTACTTCACCATGGAACTCGCAAAATTTAGCGTGGTTCCGCTTCTCGATCGGGGTTGTCATTGGTGGCGGAGCTTTGATTTTCCTTTGTCTAAAGCGAAAATTTCTTTGGGAGTTTTTGTGAGGAGCGTAAACCGATCTTGCTTCCTTTTTGGCCTTTGCTGGTTCCGAAAGCCTCCTTTCTTGAAATTTTGCTTCTGATTACCCTCTTGCTGTTTCCATGGTGGAAACGACTTCTTCTGCTCTTGTGATTCGAGGCTGCCACTTCCCCCCTGAGGAAAGCTGTGGTCACTCTTATCATTTCATCAACTATTTTTAGGATTTTGTCATGGAGACGTTTGATGAGTTTGGGATTTATTATTCCATCCACGAATCCGAAGATTCTCATACATTATGGTGCTCCTTTGACATCCCTGCTTTCTAATTTATATCTTCTCACAAAGTCTTCCGAATTCCTCCCCTCCCGCTGCTTGATGTTATGGATCTCTATGGGATCTTTGATGCATTTCTTCTGCTGAAGATAGTTTTCCAGGAATGCTTTCTTCAGATCATCATAGATGTCTATTGATTCAGCCGGAAGGTCATCGAACCATACCCTCGCGTTACCCGTCAGCGTAGAGTTGAACATGTGACACCAGGTTGGCATGGCCCACCGTTCTGTCTTTGCGGCTGGCTGAAAGATTTTTAAGTGATCCTTTGGATCTTCACTTCCGTCATATGTCTTAATGTGGCTGGGCATTCTTGTTTTTAGGAAATCAAAGTAGCAGATTCTAGGTGTAAAAGGATCTATTTCCTCACACACCCATGGCTGGGACAAGTCGTCCTCCTCCCCATTTGATTTCTTCTTCTTGGACCTTGACTTCCAATGCCCGCCTCCACTATCCTCACTTTCTGAGAGCGCCTCTGTATATCTAGAGTAGGAGCACTGGTTGTGGCTGTCTGAGCATGTGGACATACTCTTTCCTCTATTTCCCAACCTTTTAAACACGCCTTCTTCTTTCTCTCTCGAGTTTTGCCTTGGCGATCTTGACCGGCCACGTCTTATTCTTGAAAAAACACTAGGGCTAGGTCTTGGGCTACGAGAGCGCCTAGATCTGTGCCATTTTTCGTGTTCCTTGGTACTCATCGTCCTTGACTCGGAGTACCATGATGTTCCGGAGCATCCTTCGAAGTTAAGTCGGGCTTTCACTTTTTTCAGCTTTTCATTTCTTTCTTTCTCCTTGTTAAACTTCTCGGCTATGATTAGCAGCAATTGGTTATAGTTCTTGTCACAATACTCTCGGAGGGCTGCGCTGGACGTGAGCACACCTCGGTCATGTGGAGTTGGCTCTTTTCCTCTCCCGACCGTATTCCACACGGCGGACGTGGGTTGGCTAGGAGCGGATTCTTTATGATTGCTCATGGTGAGTATTTTCGTTGAACGCAGTTGTATTTTGCTCCTACTGATGCTGTCAACTTGTTAGTACAAAAAGTGTTACAGGTTGAGAAAAGTGGATTTGGGGTTATTATTGGGTCGGGCCAATGAATGAGATCTTGTACTAAATCAAGTGATGAGATGATTTCCTGCACAATCAAAGGTAAACCGTTAGTCGACTCTGGCGTGAGAGTAAGTATTCATGTTTGTCAGAGAATGTCAGAGTATGTGTGTGTAAAATATGGCCAGAAGATCATATCTTGTGGGGTGTCAGAGTACCCTTTTTTATAGGTAAGCCCAATATTAGGTTTTCCTAATATTTCGCTTGTACCTGTTAGTGGGCGGAAGTTGGACCCTTGTCAGGCAAGGATCCGCTTGTAATCGTGACTTGCGGATATGGGTTTGCCTGGCGGACTTCCGCTGACCTGCGAAAGTATCTTATGGAAGCCCTTTGTCCGTCTTGTTGCCTCAGGACAGTAGCCAGTTTGACCTGGGCTTAGTTTTGGTCCATTATGCTTTTTGATTGTCTTATTGGGCTTGGGCCCATGTATGGTTTATGTAATCCAGGCCCAAAAGCCTGTTATACATGTTATACGTCATCAAGTCCCCCCAGTCTAGTATGTCTAGTGCGTGTGACTTTGTTGCGAGCGGTAGATGTTACTAGACTCATGTTCTGGTATTCTTCTTTTCCTTGCAAGAAGGGCTTTTGAATAAATAGGTCATGAACAGTCAAAAACGGTGCACAGACCGATTTAAACCTTTTGTAGAAACTTATGTAATATAACAAAATTACACAAAGCTTAATCAAATTAGATCTAATTCATATACTTATCAGAATCTCTTGTAATACTTCAATCTAAACATATTTTAACACCAAAATCTAAACATATTTTAACACTTTCTGGCTTATTTTGTGACCTACAGGCTTATGAAAAATAAGCCCCAAAATCTATATATGATAGCTGGAAAATTTTAACTTATGAAAAATAAGTGGATATCGTATAAACTCGTAAGCCAAAAAAATAAGCATAGGAGGTGTTTGTTTGAGATTATTTTTTTTTGTGGGCTTATGATAGTTTATTTGATTTCGGCTATTTTCATAAGCTCAAATTTTCTGGCTTATTTTAAGACCTATGGGCTTAAATAAGCTTACTACTCTGCTACTCATAGTAATCTTATATACGCCAAAAAATCTCTAAATAAGCCGAAAATTTGAGCTTATGAAAAATAAGGCGAAATCAAATATATTATCTCGTAA
>BQNB010102440.1:3041-24244 GCA_026074375.1 Tanacetum coccineum | reverse complement strand
TGAAAAAAATAAAGAAATAAAGAAATGTGTGTTATAAAATGTATTGAAAGTGTGTGTGAAGTATGAAATAAAAAGGGGGGTATTTATAGGATTTTTAAAGGGGTAAAATTAAGGTTTTGGGGGTATTTTTTTTGAAAATCCGCTCCCCTCAACGGATACTTTTAAAAAATATATATAAGGTTTCGCGTGGGCTGTTAGCCATGGCGCGAGAACCCTTGGCGCGAGCCACGGAGTGGTGCGCCGTGGGCTTTTCTCGCGCCAAGGCTTAGCGCCAACGTTTGACACCACCACTCCCTCCGCTCTTAACGCTTTGAAAAGCTTCGATCCACACAACAAAATTTGTTCAACCATGTGATTCACTGCTGCAACCCCTGTTATTCAACTAAATGCTCCAACTCATTTTCCCATCACACTCACAGCTTCAAACTTTCTTGTATGGCGAAAACAAATTGAGTCAACACTCATTGGTCTTGATCTTCTTGGTTATATCAATCACCGCACCACCAAAATTCCTCGATAAACAACTAAATCCAATTTATTCTATTTGGTTTAGACAGGATCATTCATATCCTTCTAGGTACACTCCTTGGCAGTTGTTCAGAAACCATTCAACCTCTGATATCATCTGCTGAAACTTCTCGCTCAAGAATAATATCACTGAAATCCAAATTAACCAAGAATCCTAAGGGTACTAAGTCGATAGCTGAATATCTCTATGAGATGAAATCCATTGCAGATGCACTCTCCCTTGCTCAAAGTCTAATCCTTGAAGAAGATTCGGTAGTTCATATCCTCACTCAGCTAGGAGATGAATATAACAACATTGTGGCAGCAATAAAAGTTCGAGAATCCCCGATCACGTTCTCCGAATTATTCGACAAACTCACTGATTTTGAAAGAATGCTAAAGGATAATGAGTGGTTTCCAGTACAATTCAAGTCAAAGACCAGTTGCGAATGTTACTATGTCAAGTACATCTACTGCATCTCAGCAGCCATGGTTATTTGATAGTGGTTTCCAGTCCATCAACTCTGCATAATTTCTCAGACTACGGGGGTCCCGATGAGATCTTCTTAGGTGACGGTAAAAGTCTTTCTATCTCACATACTGGAAACACAACGTTAAATACATCTCATCGACCATTACATTTACAAGATATTCTTTGTGTTCCCCGTGTACGTCAAAATTTAATTTCGGTTGCAAAACTAACCATGTTTCTGTTGAATTTTCCCCTTTCATTTTCTTGCGAAGGATCTACACACGGAGGCGCCTCTAATGCGGGGGGAGAACCACAATGATGTTTATTGCGCAGGTGTGTCTCGTACTCCACAAATTCACGTCATCGTAAAGAGTTCCTTGTCTAGGTGGCACCACAAGCTTGGTCATCCTTCAAATAAAGTTCTTCGATCTAGTAGTCGTTTAGCTTCTAGTTCAATGTCAAAGTCTGACTTTCATTGTGATTCTTGCTCCATTAATAAAAGTCACAAGTTACCATTCTATAATAATTCTCTTGTTAGTACTAAGCCGTTGGAACTTGTTTATACTGATGTATGGGGACCAACACAACGATCAATTGACGGGTTTGTGTATTATGTTATTTTTGTTGATTTTTTCACCAAATAGATCTGGTTGTATCCCATGAAAAAGAAGACTGATGTTTCTATCCTTTTTCCTCAATTTAAGAAATTGGTCAAAAACTATTTTCAAACTTCTCTCATTTCAATATTCTCCGATAATGGTGGTGAATATCAAAAGTTAATTCCAGTTTTTAACTCTTGTGGTGTGTCACATTTTACGACACCTCCACACACACCGGAACATAATGGTACTGCTGAACGACGTCATAGACATGTCGTTGAAACTGGACCTTCTTTACTCCATTTTTTGGGGCTTCCATTACATTATTGGTCTCATGCGTTTCAAACGGTTGTCTATTTAATATATCATCTTCCCACACTGATACTAAACTTCTAATCTCCATTTGAAAAGCTGTTCAAAAGATCTCCCTGTTGATATCCATGGCTTCGCTCATACTCAATATCCAAACTTCACCCTAAATCAAAACCTTGTGTATTCCTTGGTTACTCAACCTCCCAGTCCGCATATAAATGTCTAGATCCGACTACAAATCGTCTATATTTTTCACGGCATGTCGAGTTCATAGAGGACGTATTCCCTCTTCAGTTGCGCAATAAACATAATGAGTTCATCACTCACGTTCGAGATGCTTGTCTTGATAGATCTACCCGAGTAAATGTTGAAAATTCAACTACTCCATCATCACGTGGAGCCATTATAATCCCAACACCATCTACACTTCCAAACCACACCACACATAATCTTCTTGAAACCTTTTCAACACAAAATTCAACAGAAAACAACTTAACAGGTGATCATACTACAATACCCACAAGTGTACCCAACACACCTGTTACTATCCGATCCTCACCATCTCCTGTTTTAGACACTCCATCTGTTATCCTCATCATCACCCCTCTCCACTCCACAAGGCACTGATCACCAACCCACTCCTCAAAATTCAGCTTCCCATAAGAATCAAAATGCCACTCGGGTGACTCGCACTCGAAAGCCGAATCCAAAATATTACAATCCCAAATTCATCAATTTAACCACAAACCATCCAATGCCTAGTAACTTGGAACCCTCAACTGTTAACCAAGCCTTAAAGGATCCGCTTCGGGGGAAAGAAATGGATTCTGAATATAATGCATTATTACAAAATGGTACTTGGGAGCTCATTCCAAATCCGACCATGTTCCCATTGGCTACAAATGGATTTTTCGAGTTAAAAGAAAACCTGATGGATCCATAGACAGATACAAAGCGCGTCTTGTGGCAAAAGGCTACTTGCAACAACCTGGTAAAGATTACTTTGAAACATTTAGTCCTGTGACTAAGCCAACAACTATACACATCATCTTATGTCTCGCTTTATCAAACAATTGGAATTTAAGACAACTAGATGTAAACAATGCATTTCTTCATGGTACGCTGCATGAGGATGTTTATATGGTGAAACCTCCAGGTTATGCTCATCAAGAATACCCGCACCATATTTGCAAACTTCGCAAGGCATTGTATGGTCTTAAACAAGCTCCACGAGCTTGGTATACCGAATTGGAAAATTTCTTGCTTGAATGTGAGTTTCGAAAATCTCTTACAGATGCCTCTTTGTTTATCTATAATCATCATAGGGTTACAACTTACTTTATGGTTTACGTTGATGACATAATTCTTACAGGTAGTCACAAGGACTTTTTGGATAAATTTGCCCTCGATTTGTCACGTAAGTTTTTTATAAAAGATCTTGGACTATTGCATCATTTTTTGGGTGTGGAGGTTATCTCTACTTCACATGGGTTGTTCTTATCCCAATATCGACACATTGTGGACCTACTGGAACAATTTCATATGGATGGTGCTAAGGAAGTTTGTACACCTCTTAGTTCTACGATTCATTATCTATTGTAGATGGATCACCTCTAGTCGATGCAACACCTTATCGTCGACTTGTTGGCTCACTTCAGTATCTAGCGATCACTCGCCCAGATGTATCATTTGCTGTTAATAGATTGTCACAGTTCATGCATGCACCCAGTTACATTGGCAGTCTCTCAAACGGGTTCTTCGATATTTAAAAGGTACCATTCATCATGGGTTGTTTCTCAAACGAGGTTCACCACTCACTCTCACCGCATTCTCAGATACTGATTGGGGTGGAATAACTAATGGTGGTCGGTCCACAACAGCATATGTATTGTATCTCGGTCCCAATATTATTTCATGGCGTTCAGCGCGTCAAAAATCGGTCTCACGATCGTCAATGGAGGCCGAATACAAAGCTTTGGCAAATGCCACAGCCGAACTTCTTTGGGTTCGCAATTTACTGTCCGAACATGGTGTGAGTATAGCAGAGCCTCCAACCTTATATTGTGATAATACAGGAGTCATGTATTTATGTGCAAATTCGGTTTACCACTCCCGGATGAAACACATAGCACTCGATTATCACTTTGTCCATGAAAGAGTTTCTGAAGGATCATTGCGTGTACTACACATCAGCTCGAAAGATCAAATTGCTGACGTCCTCACCAAGCCATTGGCTCGAAGTTTATTTCTGCATTTACGTTCCAAGATTGGAGTCTCTGATGGATCCTCCATCTTGCGGGGGCGTGTTAAGGATATTGATAAGGCGTAGACTTTGTCAATATATTATTCTACCTTATCTTGTAATTAGTTGTAACTTATCCTAGGATGTAGCCATATTACTTGTAGAGTAAATTGCATAAATCGTCTCTAAAGTTTGGCAAAATTGCATGTTTCGTCCCAAACGTTACGAAAGTGCAAGGATCGTCCTTGTGGGAAAACCTTTGGTGCAAGAATCATCCCTATGGGAATACTTATGGTGAAACCTTTGGTGCAAGTATCGTCCCTGCAGGGATGATACTTGCACCAAAGGTTTTCCCACATGGACGATCCTTGTACTTTCGTAACGTTTGAGACAAAGCATGCAAATTGACCAAACTTTAAGGATGATTTATGCAATTTACTCTTACTTGTAAGTAATACCTTATTTTAAATATATACAATAGGCAGGAACGCTGGTAAGTTTTAATTATAAACCCGAACCGATTCACCATTTTTTATTATAAACCCGACTCGATATGCATTCTTTATTATTAAACCCAATCCAATGTGCATTTTTTATTATTAAACCCAATCCGATCTAAGTGTTATAGTGTGTAACCATCACGTGTCTCTTTTTCTCTCATTCTCTCTCTCTACTCTCTTACAATTCATCAAACTACAAACAAATAATCTCAGTTTTAATTATAAACCCGAACCGATTCACCATTTTTTATTATAAACCCGACCCGATCTGCACTCTTTATTATTAAACCCGATCCAATGTGCATTTTTTATTATTAAACCCGATCCGATCTAAGTGTTATAATGTGTAACCATCGTACGTGTCTCTCTTTCTCTCATTCTCTCTTTTCTCTCTTACAATTCATCAAACTAGAAACAAATAATCTCAGTTTTAATTATAAACCCGAACCGATTCACCATTTTTTATTATAAACCTGATCCAATGTGCATTTTTTATTATTAAACCCGATCCGATCTAAGTGTTATAGTGTGTAACCATCAGTGATTATACGTGTCTCTCTTTCTCTCATTCTCTCTCTCTTCTCTCTTACAATTCATCAAACTACAAACAAATAATCTCAGTTTAATTATAAACCCGAACCGATTCACCATTTTTTATTATAAACCCGACCCGATCTGCATTATTTATTATTAAACCCGGTCCAATGCGCGTTTTTTATTATTAAACTCGATCCGATCTAAGTGTTATAGTGTGTAACTATCAGTGATTATACGTCTCTCTCTTCCCCTCATTCTCTCTCTCTTCTCTCTTAGAGCACTAGGTATGGTTTCAAGTCATGGCTCATGCCATGGCAAAAAGTGTGTTTTTTTCTCCACAACACCAAAAGGGTTTAGGGTTTAGGGTTTAGGGTTTAGGGTTTAGTAACACCAAAAAGTGCCTCCTTGGTTAACACCACATTTTTTTGTGTTATGGAGAACTTTTCCATTTTTTTTCATTTTTATAAAAAAAACTTATAAACTTAAAACTTAAATTTCATTAATTTAAAAAAACATTACATAAACTTAAAAAAAACATAAACTTAAATAGAATACGGGTTTGGAATTTGTATAGTGGGGCGTGGTGGCAAATGGGAGTTGCTTGATGTCGGAGTTGTCGGATTAGATGAAGATGACGAATTTTGTAGGTTGTAGAAGAAATCGTTTATCCAATTGTTTGGATTCGAATTCATATTGGGATCCATAGAAAAATGAAAGAGATATATAAAAATGAAAGAGATTTAATTGTTTGGATGTGTATAAAAATGTGAGTTTGTATATGTATATATAGTGAAATAATGGCTCAAAAGTTGCAAAAAACACCCTTAAAATGGCTATTTTTTTAATTCCCCCGCTCCCCCAACGGCTACTTTTAAAAAAAATAAAAAAAATATAAACGCGAAAACGCGAGACGCGGTACAGCGTCTCGCGTTTTCACGTCGCGATTTCGCCCACCATCTCGGCTGGTGGTGGCGGCGCGAGAGGTGAAAACACCACCCACGGTGTGGTTCTCGCGCCGTGGCTGGCGTTTTCGCCGATGGCTCAAGCCATCAGCCACCGTACATTGTGCTCTTACAATTCATCAAACTACAAACAAATAATCTCAGTTTTAATGGTTTCTGCTATTGAAATTCTTTACGAAATTTGGGGGTTTTGGTGTGGATTTGTTTGTTTTGATGAAGATGGTGTTATGGGTTTTAGGTATGCTTTTTTATGAAAATTTTATATGTTGTTGATGTTTGGTTGACTGATTATTGGTGAATCTTTGTGGTTGAAACCGTGTGTTAATTAAGGGGTTTAGGGTTAAATTATAAATGACCCTAATTTGATATTTGTGGCTTATTGTTTTTGTTTAGATTTAGGATTGTGTAAAGTTGTTGATGTTATATATATTCAATACCTATATCATCATGATGCCGTTGACTTCTTCGTTGCCGCCATTCATGGTGTGTAGCGTTGTTGGTCGGCTGGCGACCTTGGTAACCTTACATGGTCGGTATGTGAAGTTGGTGACCTTATATGGTTGGTTTGTTTTGTTGGGGATTTGCATTTGTTGGCTTGGGTTGGAATCGATGGATGTGTGTCAAATTGAGTTACAATCTCTAACGGATAGAAATGTATATTTTAACGATTTAGTTTTCACCCGTATCTTGGCGAGGTGACCACGTGGTTGCAGCCATGGCGGGTGATTGTATGAGGTTGCTCAGACCCTTTGGAGGGGGTGTTTGTTTCCGCTTATATAGACGGCTTACGGCTTATTAGTGTAAAATTAAGCTATAAGAAAGCAGGCTTATGAAACATAAGTCCAAAGTCAAGTAAGCCAAAATCAGGCTACATAAGCCGAAACAATCACCCCCTATGTTAATTTATAATGTTGACGTTTGTTGGGTGGACATGAGATATATCTCATATGCGAAATTGTATGTTAGCTTTGATTAGGTTATCCGCATCTTGGCAGGGCAAATTATTAGATTTGCAGCCATGGCTGGTTAACCCTTCTCCTTAGCTGCAGATTTGTGGCTTCGGGATGTATGGAAGCTATTTTCGTTGGTATCGTTGCGCCTGCTATAAGGCCGTAAAAAATGATGCTTTCCGTATTTATGGTTGAGGCTTGCTTATACGCTGAGGTTACTAGTGTGGCATGGCAACCTTACTAAGCTTGCAACCATGGCAAATATATTTCTTTTTATCCGCTGTTTCTTCACCATTTTTGGGTAGATGTTTTGCTTTTGTATTATATCTTTGTTGCCCACTCTGTCTTAGCGGCACGGTCACGTGGTTGCATCCATATGTAATATAGTAACTGAGACGATGAGTCTTGGCTATTGTTCGTTATATAAAATGGTGGTATAGCTTTTGACTATGATGACTCTTCAACGACGAGGGGTTAAAATTGAGGTTCTCCGCATCTTGGCGGGGTAAGTTACTGCACTTGCAGTCATGGCGGACGTATCCTTTTTTTTGGTCCCTTGCCTGTCTGAGCCTTCAAAACAATTTTGAGACCGAGGGAAAGAGACACACGTATATTCACTGATGGTTCTGGAGTTTTTGGTGGGGAGAAAAGATAAGAGCGAGTGGTATCAGATCGGGTTTATAATAAAATCCGATCGGTTCGGGTTTTAGTTGTGGAAATGTTAATGATTGGACGATTGGTAGGATTGGGGTATTTTTTTAATCCCCTTTGTTGCTCGATAAATTACGTGGTAGCATCGAGACGTTGCTTTGCTGTGAACTCGGGATGCCGCCGAAGGTTTGGCTTGGCTGATAAACACAAATATTGGCTGTGATGACTCTTTTGCTACGAGGGGTTAAAATTGAGATTCTCTGCATCTTGGCGGGGTAAGTTACTACACTTGCAGCCATAGCAAACGTAGCCTTTTTTTCGGTCCCTTGCCTGTCTGAGCCTCCAAAACAATTTTGAGATTGTTTAGTCACTCAACTCGATGAGCAGTTTTAAATATATACAAACGGCATAAACGCTGGGAATTTTTAATTATAAACTCGAACCGATTCCCCATTTTTTATTATAAACCCCACCCGATCTGCATTCTTTATTCTTAAGTTGGTGACCTTATATGGTTGGTTTGTTTTGTTGGGGATTTGCATTTGTTGGCTTGGGTTGGAATCGACGGATGTGTGTTGAATCGAGTTACAATCTCTAATGGATCGAACTGTTTTCGTAAACTGAGAAAAGAGCAAGCTGAAAGAGTTATTGCTGCGAGTTGTGTATACACTGTGGTTATGAGGGCATAAACTGACTTTATGTTGAGTCAAAACACGAATGTTGGTAAAACTGATTCATTGGTTTATTTGTTAAGGCAATGATGATAATTTTTCTGCATTTACATCTTTTCGGAGCATAGTTTACCGATCCTTGTATCTTGGAACCACACCCGGAATGTGGTTGCAGCCATGGCGGGTGTTCGGTGCTGCTTTGATATTCGCAGTCTTGAGCCTCATTTGTCACTATTACAAGCTACAAATTGACTAGATAGTTTGCAGAGGTCAACAAAAAAACTTGCTGTAACAAATGATAAGCCACAACCTGATTACTAGAGCGGATAACACGATCGTGAAGAACACACACCACAGCAGATTATGACAGAAAAGAAAGAAGGAGCACACACACAAGGTATTACCCTTAACCTCACTATATTGATTAAGCTTTTTGAAAGAATGAAGTACATTGTCTCTTCCCCCCTCACCTCCTTTTATAGAGATGAGGGGGAGGTAGTAGAATCCAACTAGGACTCTATGACGGCTAAGAATACAAAGACAACTTGGACACTATGTCGGCTAAGAATACAAAGTAAAATAGGACACTATTACGGCTAATGATAAAGACTAAATATAACAATTTCCACCTTAGGCTTTATATTAGCCTATACCAACACTCAGCAACTCCAAGCAGTGTTGTAACTTGTGTCCAGGTACCACCTTCGTCAAGGCATCCGCAGCATTGTGTTCAGTACTCACCTTCAAAACTTCAACTGTCTTTGCTTCCAAGACCTCTCTGATGAAGTGATAACGCACATTGATGTGCTTAGTCCTTTCATGAAAAACATGATTCCGCGATAAGTGAATCGCTCCCTGATTATCATAATTAACTGCCACAATGTTAAGCTTTACGCCTAACTCTTCCAAGAGTCCCCTTAGCCAAATAGATTCCTTCACAACCTCCGTAAGATCCATATACTCCGCCTCTATAGTTGAAAGAGCCACCACGTGTTGTAGCGTTGCCTTTGAGCTTACAACACATCCCTGTACTAAAAATGCGTAACCCGTGATAAACCTACCTTTATCCGGATCCTTAGCGTAGTCTGAATCAACAAAACATGTTACGTCCACATGGTTGCCACGATTTGTCCCATACACCAAACCCACATTTGCAGTAGCCCGCAAATATTTCAAAATCCACTTTACTGCTTCCCAATGATTTTTACCTGGATTCGCCAAATATCTGCTAACTACACTTACCGCATACGCTATGTCTGGCCTCGTGCACACCATCAAGTACATTAAACTCCCAACCGCATTTGCATATGGCACCTTACTCATCCTTTTAATGTCACAATCTTTAACCGGACAATCCTTCAACGAAAGCTTGAAGTGCCCACCCAATGACATCTTAACCGATTTCCCATCGTCTATTCTAAAATTATTCAAAATCTTAGAAACGTACCCGGATTATGACACCCTCAGAATCTTGCGACTCCGATCCCTGACAATCTCGATACCAAGAATCTTCTTTGCTTCCCCGAGCTCCTTCATGTCGAAATCCTTTTTAAGCAAAGACTTGGTAGACCCAATCTCAGCCTTGCTCTTACAAGCAATCAGCATATCGTCTACATATAACAATAGATAGATATACTCACTTAGTGCATAACTCTGATAATATACGCAGCTGTCGTAACTGCTACACTTGAACCCGTTGCTCAGCATATACTCATCAAACCTCCTATACCATTGCCTTGTTACCTTGTTCATATCCCGGTGGCTGCTTCAAATAGATCACTTCTTCAAGATTTCCATGTAAAAATGCCGTCTTTACATCAATCTGCTCCAGCTCATAATCTTTATACGTAGTTAATGCAAGTATAACCCAAATAGATGTGTGTCGAACTACCAGAGAAAATACTTCATTATAATCAATATCTGCCCTTTGTGTGAATCCACGAGCCACCAACCTTGCCTTGTACCTAGGCTTTTGAACACCTTCAATCCCTTCCTTTATCTTGAACAGCCATTTGCAGCTCACCAGCTTTTGCCCAGCTGGATGATATACTAACTCCCAAGTCTTATTCTTCCTCAGAGAATCCATCTCTTCTTTTATAGCAGCTTTCCACTTAGAACTGTCTGCATAAGCAACTGCCTCTTGGTATGTCAATGGTTCATGAGTATCTTCTTCCTCTGCTGCAACAAACGCATAAGCAGCCATATTACTTTCATCTCGAAACCTCAAAGGTTTCATACTTGTCCTTGGCTCTCTATTGCGAACCAACTGATAATCTATGACATCCGGTGGCTGGTCGGTTTCTTAATCCCTTGCATCTTCATCATCGTCGTCTTTCTGATCTATCTGATCTTCCTTGGGCGTATGATTATTTAACCTTTGTAGTTCTACCTCAACTTGTAATTCCTCAACAGACTTATCACATATACCAGAATTCTTCAACGTGTCTTTGTACATGACACTTTCATTGAAGATCACGTTCCTGCTAGTGACTATTTTAGGTGATTCACCATTAAGCCTATACAAGTACCGCCTTCAACCCACCGGGAATACCCCAAAAGAACGCATTTTACCGCTCTCGGCTCGAGCTTACCTTGTTTATCGTGTGGATATGTGACACAGCCGAAAATCCTCAACATCCCATAATCACTTGGATGTCCCGACCACATCTCCATAGTGTCCGTTTTCTCCAATCGCTGTCGATGGTGACCTATTGATAAAATATGCGGCCATACATGTCGCTTCTGCCTAGAAGGTCTTGGGCAATCCAGACTGAATTAATAAATGGCCTAGAAGGTCTTGGGCAATCCAAACTGAATTAATAAACGACCACCTACAACCCTGGTTACTAGATGCAGAACCACGACCTTGAAGACACACACCAACAGGATCGACAGAAAAGAAAGAAAACAAGCACAAGGTATTTATCCCTAACCGAATGATTAGATTGAAAGAATGCGTACAAAGCCCCTCCCTCCCTCACCTCCTTTTATAGAGATGAGAGGGGAGGTAAAAACCGACTCCAACTAGGACTTGGAAGTCGGTTGTGATAACTAGCTGGAAAAAGGAAACGGGTTGGGCTTGGGACACAAGTATCCAACCGACCCCTATTCTACTCCTACTCGACTAATAGTAACTTGACTTAACACTAAGACCCCCACGACTTCGTAATAGGCTAATATAGAGACTAAATACTTACAGTACTATCGTTTCAGTTTGAACACAAAAAGTGAATTCCGTTAAAATTATATCCTATAATCTTTTTCGAAAGTCAAAATATCTTAAATATACTGAGAACAAAAATATTGATTACAAAAAATTTATGTTTAACAAAAAATTAATATTCCCAACTTTATCGTTTTAAGGTTGGACATTTAAAAGTTATATTTGGTTAAATTATGTCCGATAACCTCATTTTTGGAAAAGTCAAAATAACTTAAATAGCACAAAAAAATAATTTTCATAACCATAGGCATATACTGAGATCAATAATAGTTTGTGTGCTTAAAATTTATATTCAACATAATTTAAGCTTTGCCTTTTGCTCTTCTAAGTGAAAATATATTAAAAAGTCAAGATTTATTTACTTTATATCAAGCTCGAGGTTCACGATGAGTTTTGATTCTTTAAGTTTTACAATCAACTATATCGGCAACCATAAACCGGAAAGCATAGTATTGCTACTGACGTGTGTGATGCAAAGTTTGATGGTGTTTTAATAAAAACGAGCCCATAACTCTGAATCAAATTAGTAACCTTTAAATCTCAAGGTGAACATAAAAAAGTCAAACCAAAATGTGCTACGTTATTTCTCAAGGTTTTTGTGTTTTGTATGTAGTTTAGTATAAGTTATTTCGTTTCATTAACATATAGAATATTTCCTAACTTTAAGGACCAATATATGGTCATTGAAAAACTTGAAAAATAAATACTAAAAATATTTGACTAGGATGTAGGAATATGTGTTCGGTGAAGAAAGAATACAATCACTTCCTCAACTCGAAGATCCACAGTCCACGTCGCATATAACTTACGAAGATTTCAGTATCTTCAAGATAGTGGTTATAAACATGAAATCGTTTTATCAAACACATAATATTGTACACCTTACAGGCCGACTTGTGCATTTCTACTAACTTTAACCTATACCACTGCAATTGTCATCCATAGACGACTCGCATTTCTAATACTCACTATGCTGAAAGAATTTTTATACAATTCATATGACTCCAATATAGGTTTACTATAGTAAGTATTTTAAAACAATAACTCACCAAAAATGTGGCCCCTTTTAATCGGATCCTGTGCGAGAAACCACTTGCACAGAGACCGAACCCCTCAGCTCAAACTCAGTGTCTCTTGTGGAGTGTGACATGCTAAGTCTGGCCATTTTTGCTCATATCTTTAGTCACGTGAATTGCAATATTAATTGGTAAGGTAGCTTAAAGGACCAAACCTTATAGGTGGTCAACAGAGCACGTATACAATGGAGATCGAGCCCACACCTTAATTCATTTCGTACTAACAGTCACGGGCAAAATCAATAACATCAAGGGCTACTGGATATACAAGTTAAAGTACAGACTAGTTTTTAAGTGACAACAAATAAAAGAATTAAAAAGTATTTGTTAGGTTAATATACAAATATTAAAAAAAGTCCAGACTTTTATATCAGCTTTCGATTATTTGAAAAAGCTGGAGTTTATTTTTGCTAATATAATAAACTCCAATTGCATCATGTAACCGAATACATGATATAATTCTCAAACACAAATTGTTATCTTACAATGAAAGTATAAAATCAAAGAAGATTTCACTTCTTTAACCTATGTGGGATAATGGCATATCTAAAGTTGAATTAATAATCTATGAGGCAAAAAATTTATTGCGGATTTTGTAGGAAAATAAGCCAAATCCAATAACAATAAGTTTATTATAATGCACATAAACTAGTACAAAAACATATTTGATAAACGACATATGTAAAAGATGGCATGACCAAAGATACAACAAAGTGTGAAACAAAGAATCAGCATTGTAAACATAAAAGACATAACCGATGGCACTGTTTTTGACACGGTTTCCCTTAAAACCATTTCACTGTCAACTACTTAGGACAGGTTTTCGCAGGTACAACGGCTTAAGCAGAAGTACTGCCGGATATAACCTACTTGCTTGAGATTTTGTCAGAGTTCTTGAATGTATAGTGAAAGAGAGGAAGAAGCTGTTATGTTGTGTATCTTGGAATGGCTGAGATCACGTTTGCTACTTAGGACAGCTGATTTCCAAGGTACAACGGCTAAGCAGAAGTACCCGAGCAGGATATAACCAACTTGCCTGAGATTTTGCAGAGTTCCTATGAATTGTAAGAGAAAGAGAGGAAAAGCAGTTGTGTTGTGTTTCTTGGAATAGGCTGAGATAACTTGATTTATACTAAAATATAACAGCATGAGTTTAATGTAATACACATTAAATATGATCAATTCCATTCAATAGAGCTATTACCAAGTTTACTACAATATGTAACAGCTGATTTGATGATCCACATTTAATGTGATCAATTCCATTCAATAGGGCTATTACCAAATTTCTACCTATATATAGGGCAAGGCATGAAATATACATGATGACTAGACATGATGTACATAGCAACTTTAATGCAGACTTTTAATTGATGACTCAAAGGGCAATTTTGAGAACATTTTGGAGAGTAGTCAACACTACAAGTAAAATGAGGGATATTATGGTCACAGTTGTTTGTTCTCTGAATATCTGCTACAATTTCTCTCTATTGTTCATTCGACAGTTATCATTGTTTGAAATACATTCCAAAATTATCATCACCAAAATCACAGAAACAAAATCATATCAATAATTAAGTATGTTTCGATCAATTCAATTTCAAAAAATTAAGCACCGTAGGGTATCTTTGTACAAAAAATGCCACGTCCATGGTTTCATGATGAAGACTTCCGATTAAACACAACAACAAGATGAGGATAATAGGGGTTTTAATTAAAATTATAATTAAAGGTAATGATTTCAACTTGACTTTAGGGATTTTGAAATTTCAATTTTGGTTATGAATTAGTAATGAATTTATTGTGTGATTACAAATTAGGTGTTTGCATTAACGATTCGAAATGAGGTGCGGTTAATTATCAGGTATGGTATGGATCCCTTATTTTAGTTTTGCAATGTTAGGGTTAAGTTGATTTATATTAAGTTAGTTGTTTTTGACACGATTTATGTGTATGTTTATGTGATTTATTTTATAGTGTGTATGGAATGAGCGTGCGTGATTTTTATGATATGTAAAAGTATAGGCGCGATGAGACTGTGATTCATTGTTTAGCTGATTGGGTACGGGTTTAGAGGATGATTTGCTGGAGTTATGAAGTGTAAATATTTTTTTCTTTGATTAGGATCGTAATTATCATTACATGAAAACTAATTGATTGTGATTCTTAATGGTGAACGAACAGGAATCCCATTGATTGCAGCAAGATTAGTGTGCGTGTTTGTAATTCTGAGAAGAATTATGGGTATCGTACCATCACGTGAACAACCTCAGGTACATGTATTTTGATTTCATTAACTTAGTATTGTGTGGTTTTAGTGATATTTGCAGTTTTAACTAAAAAAATGGATATAAAATCATAAACATTTTGATAGATTATTATATATATGAAATGTGTTCGATGAAGTGTTTTAGCATAGAGAATGAGAACCATAGTTCTGTAGTATGAACATTGAAGTTTGGTTGCAGGGTGATCCTCATCAAAGAAAAAAAAAAAAAAAAAAAATTGCTTTAAACATTTCCTATGGAAAAAACTTCATTCGATTATTTATTAGAGTACATTTTGTATCACAATAGTGTTTCTCATTGTTCTCTATTTTAAGAGGCATGACATATCTTCATACTGATCTGAATGCATATTTCATGGAACTAAAAACTGAGGTTCGTTCATTTACATTCAGACATTCAAAACTTAGTTTAAACATTGGTGATTATGTTAATCTATTGTATTTCACGTCCTCTTTACTGTTTCAGATTGATACCATATGCCTCAGGATGAACAAGATCTGGAATGCTTAGTCATTTTATTGTTGTGCGTAAGCTTGAAGATGGTTTGTTTCCAATGGGATTTAGCAAAGAGGCAGCAGGTAAGGTTTGGTATCGCTTTTTTCCTGATCTTAATTGAAAGTTATTTGTTTCCAGTTGCTCACATTATGTATGTAACTCATGTTTGCGATGAAAGAGCTTTGTGAAACCGGTTAATGATTGATTTGCACAAACTAGATAGTGATATGCTTCACTAAAGTGTATAACATTAATGGTAAGATTTTGGCTTTCATAACGTAGTTATGTTATGATATAATGTTAGGTTGAAACTATATGAATATAGCTTGCATACGCAGTCTCGAGTCTGATGGTACAAATGGAAATGGTTGCTAATTTTTTAGAATATGTTTGCTCTCAAGTTGGATGTAAATACTTGATTATGATTTTGGATATGTCGTGTATGACACATTGGGCAGAATCATCCAACGGGATTAGCGAATAATCTATTAAAATCTATTCGAACGCGGGCCCGTTGGAGTTATAACCACCACCCGAAAGAAAAAATGTCGTACCATACATATGTATCGTATATTTGATTTGTTGTCTTAAAATGATCTTTTTCTTCTTAATGTTTTGTTGATGCTTATTATATTAGGGTGTGTTCGGTGTTGCAATGAATCACAATGGGTATCGGTATAGGTATGCGGAGGAATGACAATGAAAACATAATTCCTAACATTATTATTTGGTTTGATTTATGAGCTCAGGTATCATCAACATTATACCCATAGTCAAGATATTCAAAAAATAAAAAAAGGGCAAAACAGAAATAGAGAGCAGGTAGTTATTTTCAAGTTGCATACTTGCATTTATTCAACATTCAACTCTACACAAGAACTTTCAATATAAGTTAAAGGCAATTACATCTTGGTATTGCGTTTGTAAGCACTAGTCAAATTTATATATAAATGAGTATGTAAATCACGTGAACAATTCATTTCAAATTACTTCCCAAACAAAGAAGAAATAAAAGGATAAAATCTCACTTAAGAAAACACAATATGTATATTTTTAACCGGGAAGTATTTCTTCTCGGGTCGTATCCCAACGAAGTCGTGAATTGAGATTTGGGAATAATTCGGATTCGAATCAAGAATGGTTAAAGGATTTTTTGAATCTTGAAATACACTACGAATATAATAGCACAATTAAAAACAATAGAACGTTTAAAGAAACTTAAAAACAATTACTAGCAACGAAATTTTAATACAAAAAACGAAAATTAAAAACGTGAGCTAAAGACTGAAATTAAAATCAAAAGCAACTACTTTTAACAAATTTTATACCTAGAAAATCACAAATTTAAAAGAAAATTTTAGGAAAAAGAATTAGAAATTTTTAGAACTAGTGTTTGAATTTTTTTATGATTTTTTAAAGAAAAATTAATTACTAAAATACACTTTCTAATATTTATCACTACAATTCTATTTATTTTTTTTTTTTTTTATTTGTTCAAAATACTAGAATGAAAAAGAAAATTATTACAAAAAAAATTAAATTTTTTCAACTATTTTTTCTATTTTCTATGAATTCTTTAAGAAAAAGAAATTACTTAAAATCTATTTAATTTCTAGAAATACAATATTAACTAGGAAAAATAAAGAAAACTGGTTTTTGACTACTTGGACACTATGTCGGCTAAGAATACAAAGTAAAATAGGACACTATTACGGCTAATGATAAAGACTAAATATAACACTTGCATTGCCATTTTGTTTTCTACATAAATTCTTTGGACTCGATAGATGCTTTGATATTCGCAGTCTTGAGCCTCATTTGTCACTATTACAAGCTACAAATTGACTAGATAGTTTGCAGAGGTCAACAAAAAAACTTGCATTGCCATTTTGTTTTCTACATAAATTCTTTGGACTCGATAGATGCTTTGATATTCGCAGTCTTGAGCCTCATTTGTCACTATTACAAGCTACAAATTGACTAGATAGTTTGCAGAGGTCAACAAAAAAACTTGCATTGCCATTTTGTTTTCTACATAAATTCTTTGGACTCGATAGATGCCAGATATGTTTGCTGATATTTCAATATATTGTACCCTGAATACATCGTATTTCTATGCCGGGTGTTTAACGTGTGTGTAAAAAGCTAATATCATCCTTATAGTCTGTAGTTGTAATTTGTTTATATATCAAGGCAATGATGATAATTTTGCTGCATTTATATTCTTTCGGAGTATAGTTTACTGATGCCCGAATCTTGGCGAGGCAGCCATACCCGAAGTGTGGTTGCAGCCATAGCGGGTGTTTGTTTTTGCTTTGATATTTGCAGTTCTAAGCCTGATTTGCCACAGTTCTGAGCCTCATTTATCATTATTGCAAGCTGCAAACTAATTTGGTAGTTTTCGGGCAGCCACACCCGGACTGAAATACATATTAAACCCCATTAATATTTGTCATCATTCACACAGTTGATGTGAAAACAAGCTCCACAGGTAAACCCTTAACGTTGAAATTTTGACGTTTTATTAATTTTCACATGACTAGCTTTATCCTTTCTTGATCCATGATATGGGAACTGAACGGGTGGGATCAGGCAGCATTGAAGCACTAGGTGCTGGATCGTCTAATATGGATGGTGCAACAAGGCCACAAATTGCTCATGGCCATCAATCAGCAGCACAGTTTCTTCCACGACAAAAAAAGACAGGTTTGGACTTACAATCTGAAAACACACCTTATTTTATATTTTTATTGAATAAAATATATTTGCATGTTGCTGTTTCAAATGATATTTTACATGTAAACTATTAAAATGGTAACTCGAGACGAAGATGCATACGCTTATGCTATATTCTTACTTATCAGATAGAGAAAATGCACCTTTACTTAATATAGGAACCGAAACAAAGCTTCTTTATACAATTATACCTTTTTTAGAGTAAAATGATTATGGTGCCCAATGCATATATAATTTTCTTCCAGTTTTATCCATATAATACACACCGATCAATTCCAAATGATTAAAGCAGCTTTATGTACTACATGCTATTTGCTAATATGCTGCTCCAATTTTTTGGGAAGTTTTGCAGCTCAAAAACATCAGCAGAGATATACACGTCCAATGATCAATATATGTGCATGTCTAGTGGCCATCGTGAACCATAACGTGCTCAGAAGCGGTTGCTAGCAGCCGTCATGACAACAAAGCCACTTTTGACAGGTAATATATATCCAATGTATGAATATGTATAAATATAAAATGCATTTAAAAATTATATATAAATATTTAAAACAATTAAAAATTATATATAATAATTTTATAATAATTATATATTAAAAATCATTTTATATAATAATTATATACGAAACGGGGAACCGGACCGACCCGGCCGAAACGAACCAATTTATATTTTTTTTAAAAAGTTATATATTTTATAAAAAAGTTTTATATATTTTATAAAAAATCATTTATACAATAATTGTATAACAAACAGGAACCCGGACCGTCCCGGCCGCAACAACAAATTTATATTTTTTTTAAAAGTTATATATTTTATAAAAAAAGGTTTTATATATTTTATAAAAAATCATTTTATATACTAATAATTGTATAACGAAACGAGGAAACCGACCGACCCGGCCGAAAGAACCAATTTAATATATTTTTATAAAAAGTTATATATTTTATAAAAAAGTTTATATATTTTATAAAAATCATGTTAATATAATTCAATAATTGTATACGAAACGAGGAATCCGGACCGAACCCGGCCGAAAACGAAGCCAATTTATATTTTTATAAAAAGTTATATATTTATAAAAAGAAGTTTTATATACTTTTATAAAAAATCTTTTTAAAAATTTATTAATATACGAAACGGGAACGCGGACCGACCAACCCGGCCGAAACGAACCAATTTATATTTTTTTTAAAAAGTTATATATTTATATAAAAAAAGTTTGTATATTTTTATAAAAAATCATTTTATACAATAAATTGTATACAAACGAGGATACCGGACCGACCCGGCCGAAACGAACCAATTTATATTTTTTATAAAAAGTTAAATATTTTATAAAAAAATTTAATATTTTTTATAGAAAAATCACTTTATTAGAGGAGTGAAATAATCTAAATAATCCAAAATACAACGGAATGATTCCTATTCGCTTACGTTTAATTATTATAATACAAATTACATTAGAAATTTGATAAACACTCAAACAATTAAAGCATACCAAAGTTTTCCCATCTCAAACATTAAAGCATATTAAAGTTTTCCCTACATTCCAAAGCTAAAATGATTTATCTTAATGAAAAACAAAAAAAAGAAACCCTACCCCTTCCCCATATTAAGGTTTCTCATCCCTTGATTAGATCTCGTGAAGTATTCACCTTCATCCATCCAAACAGGTAGGGGGGGGGTGGGGGCTGACTCAAGTGTGTGGTTCTCGGATGCCTTTCCACTCTAGTTGTCCCTCTAGTACACTTATCCTGCCTCTAAGTATCTTTTATCCTTTCATCCAAGAACTTACAATTTTGATCACTATCTGCCATTTCCGAGATTACCCTGTGCAGATAGCGGAGAATGACTGGCGTGAAGAAGGTTCCCGGAGACAATGACTTGGTCGGAAGAAGATCCCGGAGAATGACTTTGAGGTGTTGACGTCCTGGAGAAGCTCTATCCACATAAAGTAGTCCACTCTCCTCTCTCTGTAGTTCCTTGGCTGTTACGTTAGTAAAGGAAATCATAAGAAAGGTCATTTTTGACAAGCTAACTATTTATTATACATAATTATTATGCTTTGATAGTTCACACTTTTGAATTAGGACATTAATAGCGTAGTATCAGTTGACCATAGCTGTGATCTCTGCATGGATGTTCGTAACACCGACCATATCCGTTTTATACACTTGCACAACCAAGTTTGATTAGATCGCTTCCATCTGGTGACAGTTGAATCGAGGTGGTGGTAAATGTGGAGGTGGTATGTGAGATAAGAGTGTGAATGTGCTTGGGAGATAAATAATACATCTGTTTTTATGGTAAAGAAGAATGCATGGCGGGAGTATTTGGAGGGAGTTTTTGGCGGGAGTTTTTTATTGCCTGGTGATACGTTGAACCTCTGAATATAGAACCATAACTCATAACATGAAGCGCTAAATATGAAACCCTAACTCATACATTGAACCTCTAATATAGAACCTTTAATATGAAACCCTAACTCATACATTGAACCTCTAATATGAAACCCTAACTCATACGTTGAACCTCTAATATAGAACCTCTAATATGAAACCCTAACTCATACGTTGAACCTCTAATATAGAACCCTCACTCATACGTTGAACCTCTAATATAGTTCCCTGACTCATACGTTGAACCTCTAATATGAAACCGTAACTCATACATTGAACATCTAATATAGAACCTTTAATATGAAACCCTAACTCATACATTGAACCTCTAATATGAAACCCTAACTCATACGTTGAACCTCTAATATAGAACCTTTAATATGAAACCCTAACTCATACATTGAACCTCTAATATGAAACTCTAACTCATACGTTGAACCTCTAATATAGAACCCTCACTCATACGTTGAACCTCTAATATAGAACCCCCACTCATACGTTGAGTATTTTTCTAACTATGCACCAAACCCTACTCGTCCATTTATGCCTCCTTCTTTTGCACGCCCAACTATGCCCCAA
>BQNB010102439.1:0-24245 GCA_026074375.1 Tanacetum coccineum | reverse complement strand
AACTCGTAAACTACGTATCTTTTTCGTTATGAATCAGTTTTTCAAGTTCCTTATATGCCCGGAATCGTCATGAGACGTTGTATGTTTATAAAGTATAGAATACATGCCTAGAAATTCGTGCCAAAATAGTCCCTAAATATCTTTTTGAGTTTATTTATATAACTTTGTTTTATATACTTTTTAAACTACATGATTTACCACAAGTCCTATATAACCTTTTATATTATATGTATCATACTTTATATAGTCCATTTGTCCATATTTTTTCTAAGATCATCAAGTCCTTTCATCACATGAAATCATTATTTTCCTTAAGTAGCTTTTAACTATAAGTTTATACTTGAACATTTTTACACTTAACCACTATTATACAATGCTCATAATCCCATTATGACATGATATTACCAAAAACATAACATATGTAAAAGTTCATAAATCAATGATCACAAGTAAAAATCCCTTTTACATATTCAAAAGTATCCTAAATGGTGATTTAACTATACAAAATTATATAGAGCATGAAAGTAAATAATATGGTAAGTTAGAGTTCTTAGGAGACCTTAAGGAAGATGAGTAAGGATGATACACAAGCAAGTCCCAAGTATTTATCAAGAAAATACTTCCACAAACCCTAGTTTTCCATAGAAACCTTAACCTTGAACTTTCTTGTCTTAACACTTGTAAAGATTAAACCAACCCTTCTAAACACTTTAGGACATCATAGATATGTTGTAGGAATGTGTGTAATTGTTGTAAATAAAATTTTGTAGGGATTTGGTGTGTGCTTTGGTTGAGCCGTGGGTATGTATAGAGAGAAAGGAGAGAAAGTTGATTTTTATCAAGTGTATTTGCAATGTGAAAGTCTTGTGTGTTTTATCTTTACTAGCATAAGTCTTATATGTTTCAATGACTAGTCAAATGAAGATTAAACAAAGACCAAGACTATGAGAAAAACATGGGGAGTAAATTAAGGGAAGTCTTGGTCAAAAAAAAACATAAGGTTTAATTAGCTTAGGTTTGTACAAGTTCCTAGTTAGTATTTTGTGTTCTTTGTTCCCTAATGTAGGCATTATCCCATGAATGTGTGGAATGTGTTTTACTAGCAAAATATCTTGTAAAAAGAAAGTATTACTTGAACTTTTATAAAATATGAAGTTAAAATGTACAAGTTAAATGTAAAGTGTATACTTGAGAATTATAAGTTCTACCTTGATTTATATATATAGGACTACACAAATAATACCAAGGGTAAAGTTTTATAAAACTTTGATCATTGGGAATTAAAATGGTTATTTTTTGAAGCGTAGAAAAGTTTTGGTGCTTCCGGGTATGCCTAAATGTAATTTATCGCAAAAACGTAGACTTTTTACGTAACCGATAAAAAAATAAAATACAATAGTTAATAATTACTTTTGTAAAAAAAAATAAAAAAAATAATGCTTGCTTGACGAAAGCTTTAATTCGTTTGGTGTCCGTTTACGTTAATTGTTGATTTTTAGTTTACGCGATTTTACTCTATAATAAGAATTAAAAGTAAACGCGTACGAGAGAAAAAAAATAATTAGTAAAATAGATGACGTCGTAAATGACCTAAAAATACGGAATGTTACATAGAAAAAGTTTCATTTTATGAAAATTATCCCAACCGAAGTTTAGGATTTTCCGTTTAAGCATCGTTTTGTCCTAATCACATGTACATAACCAAACTCCTCACGAAATATGGAAATGAAAAACACTTAGATCACTCAACTAATCTAGGGTGCAACATTTAAGTAGTACGCTCAATTGTTCGGTCATGATTAGCTTCGTATCATAAGCTTGGCAAGGATACACATCTCCACCGCTAAAGCCAAGGAGAAACAAGTCAAAAGCTAATTTGGGTTAAGAAGGCTTAGGTTGATCATTCAACAATCTTTCACCATAAGTACCATACCAACAAGGTAGTTGTATCATACATACACGGTCATAACGACAGAATAGACACATACAATCCGATCACATCCTTGTTCGTGTTCAACCAGCAGTTAGGATGAAGAATGATATAGGGTAGGGAGCTTCTAACTTTCACCTAAAGTCGTCATCTAATAAAGCAGCTGAGATATGCATACATGGCCGTAATGACGGAATAGACATGCATGCTCAAACAAGTCCTCGTTTGAGTGGACATTAAGGTTAGTTGCTAGGAAAGGGAAGTAAAATAGGTGTTAAACAAAATTCACGAAACAAATAGATTAAAGCCAACAAATAAGGTACGGTTGCTAGTAACTTTCCCCCGACCGTTCCATGACAAAGACTCAAACATATAGACAAACGCCTCAATCACAGAAATGACAAATACAACCTTAGTTGGCATTCCCATAACGGTCAACTTCCCTTACATCCTGCTCTTTACAAACTTTTACAGAATAAGTGGTGATATCGGCCACTTTTTACAAGACTTTACATCGTTGATTTTTGTATCGTATCAACGAATAATTGATTCTTCCAAGTAATTCCTTCAGTATACACTTGTTTTGAACCGACCATGTTTCTTCCTTCTTCTTTTTTTTGCTTTTTCTCTCTTTTTTTTAAAACAATACATCATAAATCTCAGTTTAATTACACCGTCTTCACTATCATAATTCATCCGGATAATCTTTTCCTTGTAGTACTTCTTCTTCGGACATAATTTTCCCATTGCATTGTGCAATTTCTAGACCATTACAGAGATAGAAAATTTTTACTTTGACATAGAAAATACAAAACTTTACACGAAAGCAACTAGCAACATTGATTAAAATATGCTTAATCTACACGGTAGGCTAAGGTGCAAAGGTGTAACGAAACATATAATATGGTGTAAAAAAAAGAAAGGAATGACTCAATAGGTTATTCTAGGGAATCTTACTCTATAAATGAGAGTAAACAAAGGGTTCCACGGGAGTTAACTAACCAATGTAGTTAGTTAATTTTACAATATGTAGGCTATTTTTGGTTTAATCCTAGAAATTTATCAGTTGAACATGTTCCTCCATCTAAATCCATAGTACTAATCATTGCGGTCTCGAGTTATATACCAGGCCAAGTTCTAAAGTCTACTATATCATCGACACACTCATAATTTTGTGGAATTTTTAGTAAATAGTTAGAAACAGAATAGGCTTAATTCTCACAATATGTATCAAGGATTATAGTGCGCTAGGTAATGTAACTATTAATTTTTACAAAAGTCATGCTGAAAACATTTTAATTTTGGCCGTTTTTAAGCACTTTGCATGTTATTTTGTAAAAAAGAAGACAAGTACGTTTTAATTCTCCATCCCCTCACTTAAATTATACAACGTCCTCGTTGTATAGATAAAACAATTAAATAATAAGGGAAATTAGAATTAGAGCAGAAAACTCCCTGATGTTTTGCTCATGATAATTCTCCAAGATGAGTCTTTGAGCAAAAAGGTGTCTTGACTAGGGCTTCAGAATGCCCAGATAAGTTCAACACATATCTTTTTCAAAATATACCATATCATAGTTTTATCAAGGTCCTGCATAAAAGATTAGAAGACAAGTGCAAATTCTATCTCGCTATAATGGTACAAGAAAACAATTAAACAAACAACTGTACAAGGATCAATACACCATATCCCAAACCCTAGGATACGTTGTATGGTTCCTATAAAAACAATTAAATTACTGGAAATTAAATATTAAGTTTTAAAAAACTAATAATGTCCAGACACGTCTATACGCCGTATCAAGAGGGGTTCGATACGCCGTATGGAGTGTCTGGGAAGACAGACTCGTGCAACAAACAATTAAAATGCAAAAAAACAATAAAAATGATCGGGTTGTCTCTCGAGAAGCACTTTTGTTTCAGCTGATCTTTAAGTTTGACCTTTTACCTTTCTATTACGTGTCGAGCTCTATGAATTCGTTATCATCCGTGTGGAAACTTCTATTGTGGTATTTTTTTAACCTACGTCCGTTGACCTTAAAGCTCGAACCGTCTTTGTTAGTGATTTCAACTGCTCCATAAGGGTACATGGTTTTAACTATAAAAGGACCGGTCCATTTTAACTTTAGTTTACCTGGATGTAACTTTAAGAGAAAGTTAAACAATAAGACTTTGTCTCCATTTTTAAAGTCTTTATCTCCGTGAAGTCTAGAGTCGTGCCATTTATTGGTTCTTTCTTTGTAGATTCGAGTATTTTTGTATGCTCCGTCTAGTAACTCTATTAATTCGTTACGCTCCATGAAACGAACTTTGCAGCTGCCGTGAGATCCATATTGCATTGTTTAAGTGCCCAGTATGCTTTATGTTCAATCTCTACTGGCAGATGACAAACTTTTCCATCAACGATCCTAGATGGGGTACATCCTGTTGGTGTCCTGTAAGCCGTTCTGAAGGCCCATAATGCATCGTTAAGTTTTTCAGACCAATCTTTTGGGTTATATCCGACCGATCTCTCTAAAATACGTTTGATAGCTCTGTTGGTGTCTTCAGTTTGGCCATTAGTCTAAGGGTGGTACGCTGTTGATATTCTATGAGTCACCCCATATCTAAGCAAAGCTTTTTCAAGTTGAGAGTTACAGAAATGTGTTCCCCTATCACTGATTAAGGCTTTAGGAACCCCGAATCTGGCAAATAACCCTTTCAAAAAATTTACCACTACGCGAGCATCATTTGTAGGTAGTGTTTGAGCTTCAACCCATTTAGATACGTAATCAACTACAACTAAGATATATTTGTTACCCCTTGAATCAGGAAACGGTCCCATAAAGTCTAGTCCCTAAACGTCAAAGACCTCACATACTTGAATATTGTTTTGAGGCATCCCGTTTCGTGATGAAATATTCCCTGATTTTTGACATGCATCGCACTTCATTACATAGTCTTTAGCATCTCTAAAGATACTAGGCCAATAGAATCCCGCTTCATAAACTTTTCTACCTATAACTGAAGCACTGTGATGTCCCCCGGTTAGACCAAAATGGCAGTGTGCCAAAATTTTGAGGATTTCACTTCCAGCGACGCATCTTCTCATTACATTGTCTGGACATAATCTAAATGCGTATGGTTTATCCCAAAAATAATTCTTCACTTGAGATAAGAACCGCTTTTTCTTTTCTGGTGTCCATTCTGGAGGTACCACTTTTCCAACAATGTAGTTGACATAATCAGTGTACCATGGCTCTTCGTAATTTAGCTTGGCTTTCAATATAATCAAATGCTCATCGGGAAATTTGTCTTTGATTTATTCTTCGGCTAATTCCCCTATATTTGGATTCTCGAGTCTTGATAGGTGATCAGCAGCTAAGTTTTCTGCCCCTTTTTTATCTTTTATCTTGATATTGAATCCTTGAAGAAGCATAACCCATTTGATAAGCCTTGGTTTGGCATCCTGTTTGCTAAACAAATACTTTAAAGCAGAATGATCAGTGTAAACTACAGGTTTTGATAAAATGAGATAAGGGTGGAATTTGTCAAAGGAGAAAATAACTGCTAGAAGTTCCTTTTCAGTGGTGGTGTAATGTGCTTGGGCATCGTTTAGGGTTTTGCTAGCATAATAGATAGGTTTGAATTTCCCGTCTATTCTTTGTCCTAAGACTGCCCCTACTACAAAATCACTGGCATCGCACATTAATTCAAAAGGCATACTCCAGTCTGGAGATATTATGATAGGCGCGGTGGTCAATTTTTCTTTTAGTTTATTAAATGCTTTTTTACATTCTTTGGAAAAATCAAATTTAGTGTCTTTCATTAAAAGTTGGGTCATTGGTTTGGAAATCATGGAAAAATCTTTTATGAATCTGCGATAAAACCCAGCGTTCCCCAAGAAACTTCTAACGCCCTTCACATTTATAGGATAAGGTAATTTAGCAATTACATTGATTTTAGCTTTGTCAAACTCAATTCCTTTCCCAGATATTTTATGCCCCAAAACAATACCTTCTTTTACCATAAAATGACATTTTTCCCAATTTAGTACAAGGTTGGTCTCTTCACATCTACCAAGCATTTTATCTAAATTATTAAGACATTGGTCAAAAGAATTACCGAATACCAAGAAATTGTCCATAAAAACCTCCATGAAATCTTCTACAATGTCATGAAATATTACCATTATGCACCTTTGAAAAGTCGCCGAGGCGTTGCATAGTCTGAACGGCATCCTCCTATAGGCAAAAGTCCCATAAGGACAAGTAAAAGTTGTCTTCTCTTGGTCTTCTGAAGCGATTGGGATTTGGAAGAACCCCGAAAATCCATCAAGAAAACAATAATACTCATTCCCAGATAATCATTATAGCATCTGATCAATAAAAGGGAGGGGAAGATGATTCTTTCGCGTTGCGTCATTTAAGTTGCGATGATCTATGCACACGCGCCATCCTGTTACTATACGAGATAGTATTAACTCGTTGTTGTCATTTAACACCACGGTCATTCCTCCCTTTTTAGGGACGACGTGAATAGGGCTTACCCAAGGACTATCTGAGATCGGGTAAAATTAGTCCTGAATCAAGCAGCTTAACGATCTTGTTTTTAATCACATCTTGGACTTTCAGATTTAAACATCTCTGAGGTTGGATAACAGGCTTGAAGCTTTCCTCCATTAAGATTTTGTGAGTGCAGAATGATAGACTTATTCCCTTAATGTCTGACATCTTCCAAGTGATTGCTCCCTTTCATTTCTTTAGAACCCGTAAAAGTAAAACTTTCTCTTTTTCCGTTAGTTTAGACGAAATAATTACTGGACAGAATTTATCTCCTTTTAAGTATGCGTACTCTAAGTGAGAAGGCAGGTCTTTGAGTTCTGGTCTTTTTTCATCAATTTCAATTGCACTAGTGGAATAGAGATGCTCGTTTTGCGTTCTGTTATGTCTATGTGTTTCCTGTGAATACGACATATTAATAGGTTCGATACGCCGTATTGGTGTCTCATAGTCAGAATTACACTTTTCAAAATCGTGTTGACCGATGTCTTCCAGGTTTTCATAAAGTCGGTCATTTTCAAGTAGTTATTGGGTTGCAGATTGTATGACCGTGTCTAGATCGTCGATTCCGTAACATTCATCGTCCTCAGTACGAGGTTTTTTCATTGATTGGTCGACGTCAAAAATCACCTCCTCGCTTCCTACCCTGAGTGTTATCTTTTTATTAAATACACCTATCATAGCTCAGGCAGTTGCTAGAAATGGTCTTCCTAAGATTATCGGAATTCTAGAGTCTTCCCACATGTCTAGCATAACAAAATCAATAGGGAGGACGAATTTATCGATCTTTATGAGTACGTCTTCTGCTATTCCTCACGGGTACTGGATGGGTCTGTCTGCTAGTTCCAATCTCATTCTTGTTGGTTTTGGTTCCCCTAGGCCTAGTTTTTCATACATTGTGTAAGGCATTAGGCTTATACTAGCTCCCAAGTCTGCTAAAGCATTATCAATATGTAAATGTATAATATCGCATAGAATAGTAAAGCTTCCTGGGTCTTTTTCTTTAGATGGGAGTTTATTTAACAGGACTGTAGAGCATCTTTCATTCATTGTTACGGTGCAGGCCTCCTCTAATCTTGTTTTGTTCGATAGTAGACCCTTTAGAAACTTAGCGTACTTTGGCATTTGTGCAAGAGCTTCGGTAAAGGGGATGTTTATATGGAGTTGTTTGAGATTTTCTAGGAATTTTCTTTATTGGGCTTCCTCTTTTTCCTTTCTCAACCTGTAGGGAAAAGGTATCGATGATGGTTGTAGTTCGATAGTTTGTTCTTGATTTTTATTGGTTCGATGTTGGTGGGGATTTTATCTGGTGTTGTTGATTCGTCGTGAATGGGTAACGGGTGTTTATTGGTATTATTGTTGTCGCCAATGGGTTCGGTTGTGGATTTTCCTCCTCTAGTGATTACTCCTTTGGCCTCATATCCTACCATTTAGGCTTTATTGATTGCCCTTGACAGCCCCGTATATTTCGAATTCAAGTTCGCTTAGCGAGTTGTTTCTTTCTTTAAGGAGGAGCTCGTTGGTCATTCTGAATTCTCTAATGAATGCCTCCATTTCCTCTTGTTCCCGCTTTCCTTCTTCAATAAATTTATTCACTATTTATTCCATTGTTAATTCTCTTTTAGGGTAGGAAAACTGGAATGGGTCGAGCAATGTCCCTGTCATGAAAGACATGATTCAAAGTAAAGCTATTCTAATGGAATTAAAAATTTACAGGAACTTAAGCGAACTGCTATCGATACGCCGTATATGGATGAATGAATACATCGTATGGTCAGCAGGGACTCGATACGCTGTATCAGAAAAGGGTACGCTGTATTCAATTAGATGAATACGCTGTATAACATACCAGAATGGGCTATTAAGAAAACAATTAAATGCAAGAATTTAAACAAATAATTAAAACACACAATGCGAATAAATGAAAACAGAATTTAAATAATTAGGTTACACTAAACTAAATTAATTAATGGTTAGAAATACTAATAAGAATAAGGTTTAATTAGTTCACTCCCCGGCAGAAAAACCTGATGTGCTGTCGTGTAGGGTCAATTATTTGATTATCAAGTTTTAAATTTATATTTAGCCGACAAACCTAAAACAACACTTTAACGAGCAGCGTACCCGGTCAAGATGGAGTTCGCGGTAAGTAGGGTTTCGAACACTAAGAGTGGAACATTAATCTTATATTCTATTAGTATTTTAATTAGTCTATTTACTGGTTAAACCTATGCTATATACGTTGTCTAATGATATGGTGGGGGGGGTTCAGCCTGAGATATTGGCAAAGGTTTGGTGGAATCAAATATCAATTCAATACACAATAAACACAAAAGAAAAAAATCAGAAGATAGAAAAGCGGTACAAGCCAAATGATAGAAAATAGTATTAGCCATATTAAATCCGGTTCAATGTTGGTTTGTTTGTTTTAGTGCAATGATTTACTTATCTCGAAGCGGCATATCATTCTTAAGACTTAGGCGGGTCATCATCCTAAGACCTAGACACAATTAATCCTGTCAAAATTAACGTGTCCGCATAAAGCATCCTTTAGTTTAATTATAATATATTTTTGGGAATAAAGCAGTGGTAATCCTGTTAAAACCCTAGCCCAATGGGACTTTACCCACTTATTGTTTGATGGTGTTTTATACACTAGTAGTCCACTATTCAAATCTTTATCAGTTAATTAAGAGCATGATTGCTGAAACATTATCGGGTCACCTACCGGTCCAACTAAGCTAATAAGTTAAAGACAAAGACAGAATGTTATTTGTGATCCTATTGGTCTAGTAATATAAAACACGATATGGAGAGATATCCCGATATCTAGATTACTTTTTAGGTATCACTAGACCCAGTTGAATGATAGGTCGCATATGCAAACACATAAACAAGTATGAGGTGATAAACATAATTAAACAACTAACGATAAATTAAGAAATCAATTTTAAAACAAACCAAACATTAAACTTTCATTAAGATGGATAATACCCGAGGGTATTAGCCCACAACCATTGTAATTATACAAGCGTAATCAAACAATTGAAAATCGAACGATTAAGAGAGTAAAAATTACATGATGTCTTCTATGGATTCGTGATCAATGCTTGACCTTGGTGGCTGATCTTCTCTTCTAAAATTCATTTTTAATGAGTATGGTATAAAGAATATGAAATTGCACACTGAAAACTCGTTATTGAGTCTTCTATTTATAGTGACTGAAAAAAGACTCGATACGCCGTATCTAGCAAGGTCGATACGGAGTATTGGGATGGATTCCTTGGAGTGCACGCTATGTTCATAATAAATCAGTGATATCATTCCCAATTTACTTGATTTACTGTATCTTCGAATAGTTATCTTTATGGATACGGCATATATACACAGGAGGGATACGCCGTATTGGGTATTGGTCAAACGCGTTTTCTTGTGAAGTCAGGCGCTAATACGCCGTATCTCTTTTGTTGGATACGGCGTATTGCTCAGAAATCAGCAATCTTCAAATATCTTTGTTTTAGCTCCAATTTATGCGCCTTTTAGCTTGTCTTCACAAAACACTCCTGAATTACTGCATTTATCAACTTTAAAGCAATTAATTACTAAATTATGCAATAATTATATAAAAGTGGGCAAAACAGATGGGATAAATGATTAATAAAGTGACGTTATTTGATGTCATCAATAGCTAATGCCCAAGGGTATTAGCCCATAACCATTGTAATTATACAAGTGTGATCAATAACCAAGGTAAACTAAATGTTTTACCGAACGATACTAAAAATTAAATGATTACAAGAGTAAGGAAATTACACGGTGTCTTCTATGGAATCGTGATCGATGCTTGACCTTTGGTTGCTCTTCTTCTCTTAAGAAAATCATCTTTTATGTGTATGGTATGAAGAATATGATTTTGCACACTGAAAACGTGTTTTTGAGTCTTCTATTTATAACCTCTAAAAATGGTGGATACGTCGTATTGGGCTAGGCCGTATGCGCGCAAAGTTTAAGATCAGTATAATATACATTCTCAAAATATAAATATCTTCGTATCTCTGAATAGTTATCTTCATGGATACGGCGTATGGCAGAAGGTGGATACGCCGTATTAGGAATTGTGAAAACGCGTTTTCTTGTGAAGACTTGGCGCTGATACGCCGTATCTCTTTTCCTGGATACGGCGTATTGTTCCGAAATGAGTAATCTTCAAATGTCTTCGTTTTAGCTCCAAAATATGCGCCTTTTAGCATGTCTTCACAAATCACTCCTCAATTACTGCAAATAACACTTTTAAACAATTAAGTAAACATTCTTGCAATAATTATACAAAAGTGGTTAGTTTATTTGGGATAAATGATGGTATAAATGTGACGTTATTTGATGTCATCAACAACCCTCCCTGGCCACTCAGAATTTCTCAAAAGATTTCTGTTTCATTTATCACGGAGATTACACGTATTTCTATCAACTTTCTCACTCCGAGTTAGTTGGTATTGAAAAGGTGGCAGTCTGCTCCAGTCTATGATCACTAAAACCAAAGTGCACTATTGAGTCTAGAGCCAAGAGATCATCCATAAATCTCATTAGCACACTCATCCAAAATATGCTTGTTATTCACACAATGTGGAAAACATGTGGAAAACAAGAAATATATATCAAGAGTCCTACGCATTATCCTCGTGATTTTTCTAAAACATCAGAGTGACACTTAAGTTGTCATAATGAAGATGGAAATCCTGCTTGAGCCAACATCAAACAAGCTCTTGGTAGGTGACTTGTGAGATCCTACGCGGATCAAACTTGTGATACTGGATATCTATTCGGCCCAACTTATGAATTGACGAATGAATTTTGAAAAAGATAAAATTGTTGGTGTGTCATAAAAACCTTTTTCATCTTGACACACTAACTGATTTTCCTAAATCAATTTTCAATCTTATGTCCCTGGGAAGCCTCACAAGGGTATCTAGACATCGGAAAGCTGAACACGAATTGACGGCTTAATCGGGAAGATAGTAACTTACCGGTTCACTCTTACCGTGTTGTCTGCTTTGAGACGCTTCGGTAATGAGAACGGCTAGTGCGGCTGCGAAACCCTCTCAAGGATATTCTTTAGAATTCTACCTGATCACAAGCAGTATTTATACTGATTAACGGGGAACCGTGGTTATTACAACTGTATTCGACGAAGTGTCAAAGCCACTTTGTCCATACTTGATGATTATCACTAACCCTTTCATGCAGGTAATCCTAATGGTTGCAGCTATTGGATCAAGACGAGTCAAGATTCAAAGCCACATGTTCATACTTGACCGACAAAAGTAAAGACATCATGAAAGCTCAAGTACATGTTTCAAGACTTCCGCTACTCTGATACTGTACGTCTTTCTTGAAGCGACGAAGTATTAAGTTGATACCGCATGTCCTCCATAAAGTGACGAAGTGTTAAAGTTAAAGAATATCAAGAAATATAGTTACACACGCTTTCAACATCAAGAGCAGTATGAGCATGTCGGTCTAGAAGTCACAAGATCACAATAAGGCAAAAGATCGCAAGAAGATGACAAGAGATTATGCTTGGTTGATAATCTCAAAGAAGTTCATGTTTACATTCAAGTCAAGCTATATGAAACAAGCTCAAACCTAAAGTCATAGATCGCTACATCATGTTCATAAGATGAAGTAAAGAAAACAAGTCTGCGAGCACAATACAAAGACAAACCATAGTATGTTAGGTTTAAGTTTTTTGTAAAATTGAGTGACATCCCTTAGGGGGAGACTGTTAGGAACACAAAAAGTGTTGGTAACTTTCATTATATTGTTTGATATCTTGTATAGTAATATTTGGAACCTAAATTAGGTAAATGGGCCAAGGCCCATGTAAAGCCCACTAGGCCTCCCTTAGCTGGCCCCTTGTGTGGTATTTATACCCCTCTCCACACCTTGGAGAGGGTTGGTTTTTCACTTTTCTAATCTAATATTTTCCTTTTTCCTTTCTCTTTCTAGAAGTGTTCATATATCCTTTCTCTCTCTAGTTCTTCATTCATTTGTGTGTGAGATTAGATAAACCAATATTCTTCAAGTATGACAGATACTGTGATAAAATGCTTAATAGAAGGGCACAATCAAGAATCACAAATTGTGATCTTCTTACTAGAAAAGGCCCAATAACACTGAAGGTGTATAGGGAAGATGGTACTGATGAAGTCATTCCAAATATCAAAGCTAGTGACTTACATCTTGGTGAATGGAGAAAAGTTGTAAAGGCTTGTCTAAACAGATTAGGAGCTGGTTGGTCTGCCATCTATGAGCAGATCTAGACAAGAATGGATTATCTGCACAAAACTAAAGCTGAGCTGGGGATTGACTTAGACAAACCTTTAGGAGAATTGAATCCTCTTGATAAACTAAATGATCTAGCAAGGAAGAAAAGGAAGCATGCTGATGACATCCATGACCTCTTCAGGTCTGCCAAGAAATTCAAGTCATCTGTTTAGTATGGAGATCATCCAGCTTTGGAACTGTGCTAAATGAGCCAATCTTAGGTACGATCTTGTTCAACTCCTTCCATAGACATGATTCTGTTACCATTGAAGACTTTGAAGATTTCCCAAATAAAATGTTATATACTATACAAGAAATCTTCTTCAGGCTTCATCAAGGTCCTGGGCTAGATGATCATGCCAAGACTTTTAGTTCCTTTCTACTTGCTAAAGTTTACAAAAGGAACTTGAATCATCTTAAGCAAATGAGGGTCATTGAGCAGCTGAGGCAGTAGATGTAATAATATTTTGTAATAACTTTATCTTTTGTATTGTAATGTAATGAAAGTGCCTGTTGATCTTTATATGCAGGTGTATATGCATACTGCTCCTTTTGGCCATGTCGGTGGATTATTATCGGCTTTGGCCATTCTTTTGGTAGGACCATGTCATGTTTACCAAAATTTGAAGCTAAGTAAATTCTTGAAGCTATTGAAAAGTATAACGTGCCTTCAGTTATAGCAGTTCTGGTGATCATGTCTAATATCAACACTTTAATAGGGTATGACCAACAAAAACGTAGCTTCAACACAACACTCAATGGGGAAAGGAGGTGTGATCTCTCTGGTGTTGGTTTCTCAATGGGGAAAGACACATCTTGGTCGTGCATATCATTGGCCATTTTACATGGTGTTGATACTATAAAAAACTAGATTTAACACGAGGTAAAAATAGGTCGTGCTTGGCTGCCTTAGAGACTTAGTGAATAATAATATCAAAGATTTGTTATTAGAGTTGTGTGGATTCTTTTAGGGAATGAAAAATGTTGTTGGGGGGTTTTTGATAGCATGTTGTAAAAGTGATTATAGATAGTTTTTAATAATAAAATAACTGTGGTTAGGCTGCAGCAACATGTTAGCCCACGTCGCAACGTGTGGGTCATTTTCCAAGTCGTTTAAATAAAAATACGAATTCAGCCACTAAAACCTTATTGATTTATGATGGAGATTCTAAGTCTTGTTAACACAATCTTTGTAGATTTTTCATGTAAATAAATATATATTTTTAACCCAATAGAAAAAAACAAAACTTTAGTAACTTAGGCGAACAAATTCTCAAAGTTGAGTAACATTTTTGTTTAATAACCTGATAAGTTTCTCAATGTAATAGGAAAACCGGCCAAGTCTCGGTTACCAGTTTCTGGTGTGACCTGAATGAACACGGTTCTGGTGTTCACTAACTTGAATGTTAAACTCGGATAGTCCAATATCCTAAACTCACAAAAAAAGTTTGGTAATTTAGACGAATAAAATTAGAAAGTTGGGTAACCTATCTATCTAAAAAACCCTTATAAAATTTTAGTGGCTCGTAGTACGGGTTAAAAGAAAGGGCATATTATGCAAAATGTCGACATGATAATGCAATGGTTGGTTTCTTCTGAAAATGATATTTAACATAACGCGAACTTGAATTTTTTGTTATAATTTACAAACCAATAATTGTAAAAGCAATACAATATATCATTTATTAAATTTATTGTTAATTACACATATTCGATAGACAATGGCGTGGCCGACATTAAGTTTTCATGAATCATGCTATATCATTTTCCATCTGAAAACATCTAATAAGTTGCAGTGTTAAAGTATTGTAGTGGGACAAGCGTGCAGGTAACGGAAATTAATATGACTTATCGAGACATGTCTAAGAAGCAAATTTAAAGATAAGTCAATATTATATACATGCAATAATGATCGTTTTGAATATCAAATTAATGAAGGACACGATATGGCAAGAATATCTTTTAAGACATTGTAGTATACCTAACGACAATAAAACAAGACAACAATAGATACTCGATATATATTGTTTAATTTGATCATTGTTAAGATTTACAAATCAGGAAGTATTGTGCAAAATATATGTTCTCATACTCATAGTATGACGAAAATAAACAATTGATTAGATTACACCTTTCGTCCATGTGGTTTACCTTGAATCCTTTACCTTCGCAACTGATCTTTTCTTGTTGCATGAATGTTCCTTATTTATAAATTTTATAACACTGTCGCTACTTGGATGTTCAAATTTTATAACACTGTCGCTACTTGGATGTTCCCGTTAGATAGCGTTGTTAAATCCCCTCAAATGCAGATCAGGATAAAATGGTCTTTTTACTCCCCCCCCCCCCCCCCACCCCCCCAAAACCCCCTTTTTTCCGAGTCCAAAGACAAAGCTCGCCGATTAACGCAAACCATAACGACGAACAATGTAATTTACTCTAAAAAAATAAAAAAATAAATGAATAGACTACAAACATTCACAATTTAAATCTTTGTTCATCTTCTTTTCTAATTCTCCCGTTCCAAAGTTATATAAACATTTCATTCAAATATCGCCATCACCACCATCATAACCCTATTCAAATATCAACGAAAACCCTAATTCATACAAACAAAGAAATCATGTCCCTTAATTCACATAAATAAGAAATCCCATGTTACCAAATTTATGTTATAAACTTTAAATGAAAACCAAATTCAGGCTTTTTTAAAAGAACGAGGTTTGGATACTCGCGTTTCGCTGCGACACGTTTTGTATAAGTATTTTTTTTATTACAAATGTTTCTTTGTCATTAAAACATTGTATTTTTTAAGAGACTTCACCTGTTATAAAGAGTCGTAGAATGTATTGTGCACACATAAAATCACACTAACATCTCTTATATACGAGTTATGTGTTACACATCACTCGATTACTATATTTAGAGGAGATTACTATATTTAAGGTTAGAAAACCGGATTTATGTTTGAGGGGGAGTTAACTTTTAAGTGTTTTGGACTAAAAGTAAAAAAGTGGCTTAACTTTGAGAGGGAGTTTTAATTATTCTAAGTGTTTTGGACTAAAAGTGACTTAACTTTGAGGGAGAGCTTTAACTATACTTAGTGAAGATTACTATTCACTTGATTATTATATTAATATGTTACTATTCCACCGATTATTATATTAGCTCAAATTTAAAATAGATGTATAATGGATGTAACAACTTTTTGATACTCGTGCTTCGCTGCGACGAGTTTTAGCATGTGTTGTCGAGGAAAAACATTGTAGAAGTTTATGTAATGAAATGTAGTCTCTTATGAAATAACAAGAGCTATAAAGCATAACCTTAAGAATACCCATATAGTTTCTGTCTTTTCAGTTTCAGCCCCACAAAATGCCCTGATCAGTGATAAGATGGACGTGCACAAAGAACGATACGCAATAAGAGAGCTCGCGGCAAAAATAATCAGCACCAAATTACTTGTCACAACATTCTCTTCGGTTCCACATGTGATAGAACACATCCCACCAATGATCTGGGCCTTTTATGGGTTTGAATTTGACAACACATAAAATACGTTCTTGTTACGCTTATATTGCTAATAGCATAAGTAGTGGAGTTACGTCCTTCAATAGAAAAGCTAATAACAAAAATATATATTTGATATTCTTCAGCAGCAGCAGATGTCATGTTATTAGTGACGTGGATAGTTGTGTCGATAACATACATATTTTTGTAATTAGCTCTTATATTGAAGGACGAAAGTCGATTAACTATGTTATTAGTTAACAAAACGTGCCGAGAAAATATTTTCAAATAAAACAGAATTGCAGAAAACCGTTGTCATCGTTTGTTATGTATTGAATACTATGTAGTGTTACTCAAGAGGGGATACACATCTTGTACGTATCAACCATTTATGTAACCTAGCCGTCTAACGGAGAAAACGAAAAGCAACAAGCGTGATATTGGAAAAATCATATTTAAACATCCAAAAAAATAATAAAAATACAAAAACCAACAACATTTTTTCGTTCAATATAAATGTTTTCTCGAATATATATAAGGCTCAGATTTGCAAATGTAAAATCCGACAGAAAATACCGGGCATGGCTGCAATTCTAATTCGAGTCATACTGATGTGTCAAGATACCGGTATAAGCAGATTATGTCACTGATACATTCAAATGTGTTGATAGAAATAATGCCTAAAAACATTATTAATATTTTTCACATCTTTACCTTTTGATAATCACAAAATAAAAAAACGTTCAATGTAAAATTAAACGTAAACAAGTAATTAGTAGTAAATTTTCATTTCGAAAATTATATCACTTAAAGGTATGAATAAATAAATTCTTAATGAATTTTATGATTAAAGGAAATTTTTATTCAACCTCACACTTTTATAAAATGTTGTAAACATTTTTATAAACATTACAAAACATTTTCTACAATTAAAAGAAATGTTTTATTCAAAATAAACATTTTGAAATTCAAATTTTCGAACTTAAAACGGCTAGAAAGTTCTAGAAAATTCTCCCTACACAAAGGACAAACTAGGGAGCGCCCAGTCTAGGGCGGGCCCCTTAAATACACGGGCGGCCCCCTTATCTTTAAGGGGACCGCCCACCTATTTAAGGGGACCGCCCATAGGTAGACGCTCCTCCAGAAAGTCCTATAAATACTAGACTATTCCCCACTATTTTCTCACCTTTTGCACTCATTCTTTCTGATCAAAAAAGAACCCACACATCTCATTAAAATCATTTGATTATTTAATCATAAAGCTTTATTTCCAAGTGATCCAAGCTAAAATCCTTAAGTGCAAGAGAAGAATACTTCCTATCAAAACCTTTGTGTGTTGTTGCAATCTTATTCCATCTATATCATAACTTGTAAATCATTTGTATATCTTGTAAAGTTGTGTAGTAGATAGATCTTGGTGATTGTTGTAAGTATAGTTGAATCTTAGTGATTCATCCAAGTTGTGATAGTTAGGTGTGAAAGTATAAGTAAAGTAGTGAAGTAGTGTAGTGAAGAATACTAAGGCGTGAAGAAGTTGTGTAGTTGTGAAGTTGTGTTGTGAAGTCGTGAAAGTAGTGAAGTCGAGATAGATTAGTTCTAGCTAAGATTAGAACTCGACATCTAGCTTAGTGTCGGAAATTGATATAAGCGAAAGTTGTGTACGGTTTTCTCCGCCATAAGGGAGTTTGTTGACATATTGAAGAAAACTCTCGAGTTAGGTACTCGAGGAGTGGAGTAGGGCGAAGAGGTGTTTCGTAACCGAACCACTATAAATCTTTGTGTTGTGGTTTGATCTTTCTAACTCTTATCTCTTATTTCTTTATTTGTTCTTACTTATTTATATTATTCATATTGTGCAAGTATTGAATTCACAAAAAGTCGAATCTAAATTTTTATAAACAAATATAAACATTAAAATAAAAAGCGGTAACCTATTCAACCCCCCTTCTAGTTTTTCACAATTGATATCAAGAGTCACGTCAAACAAGATTTTTAAAATAAATTGTATTTTAAAACTTGAATCGATCTATGGAATCGGAAAAATATTTAGAAGGACAATCTATGCAAAGATCACCACTATTTGAAAGTGATAGATTTATTTATTGGAAAAATAGATTCAAAACTTATGTAAAGTCAAAAGATCTAGATCTTTGGCATGGTATTACCGATGGTGATTTTCCTCCTATTCAAAATAATCCCAAAACTAAAAAGGATGAAATTGTACCTTTCATAAACAAAACGATGATCTTAAAAAGAAACTTGCTAAAAATAATGAAGCTAAAATAGTAATTTATAATGCTTTACCACGTAAAGAATATGAAAGAATTTTTATGTGTCAAACCGCAAAAGAAATTTGGGATACTTTGTTAATCACTTATCAAGGTAATAATCAAGTCAAAGCAAACAAAATAGATCTTCTTGTTCAACAATATGAACAATTCATGATTCCGGAAGAGGAATCAATAGATAATGCCTTTGCTAAATTTAACACTATTATTACTAGTCTAAAAGTACTTGATGAAGGTTTTTCTAGCAAGAATTGTGTTAGGAAATTTCTTAGGGCATTACATCCTAAATGGCGCGCAAAAGTCACGGCGATTGAAGAATCAAAGAATCTAACAACTCTATCACTTGACGAACTCATTGGAAATTTGAAGGTTTATGAAGAAGTAATTAAGAAAGATTCTGAAACCGTCAAAAGCAAAAGAGAACAAAGTAGATCTATTGCCTTGAAAGCTAGAAAGGAATCTAGTGATGATGATAGCTCAACCTCCGATAGTGAAGATGAAGAATACGCCATGGCCGTAAGAGACTTCAAGAAATTCTTCAAAAGACGAGGACGATTCGTAAGACAACCACATGAAGAAAGAAAATCATTCCAAAGAAATAAAGACGACAAAAATGGCAAAGGCGAAAGAAAATGCTTTAAGTGTGGAGATCCAAATCATCTCATCGGAGAATGTCCGAAACTATCAAAATATCAAAATCAAAAGGCGTTTGTTGGAGGATCTTGGAGTGATAGCGACGAAGATGAAGAGGAGAAGACAAAGGACGAAAAGTGTCTTATGGCTAAAGCTTCCAATGAGGTACTTTCCGAAACCGAATACTTTAGTGATGACCAATCATCATTAGACGAAAATGACTTAGATAGTGAATATAGTAGACTATGCAAAATAGGACTAAAAGTCATGGCTAAAAATAAAACTCTAAAACAAGCTAAAATAGAATTAGAGAATGAAGCACTAGAATTAAAAGATAAATTATCTAGGTTAGAAAAAGGTAAGGAAGTAAATGAAGAATGCAAATTATGTCAAGACCTTAAGTTTGAAAATGAGAAGCTTAGAAAAGAAATATCTAGGCTAAATCAATTTAATGATAGTAGTCACTCACTTAAGAAAATAATAAGTTCTCAAAAACCTTCCGGAGATAAATCCGGTTTAGGATTTAATTTTACCAAAGGGTCACCTAGCGAAACCAAACAAGTAAATTTTGTAAGAGCTCAAGAAGTCGAGTCGAAAGAAAAATTGATAGAATCAAACCCAAACTCAAAACCAAAATTTATACTTATAAACAATACTAAAATTCCTATTGCAAGTGATGATGAGGTAAAACGTTTTTACAAACCTTCCTTAAAACCCGGAGTCGGATTTACTAAACCCACAATGAGGTCTAAAACACCTCCTCCGAGAAGAAAGGAAAACTCTCATCCTCGTTCCAAAACACCTCAACCTAGGAGAGACCAAGGTAGACCAAATTACTCTAACACTAATCACACAATGTGGAATCATCCACACCAACCAAGCTTTACTCAATGTGGAAGATGTTCACCGTGCATGTGTCCGAATCAAATGCAAAACATGTTCGGAAACAATAACTTTGGACCCATGAAACGATGGGGACCAAATGGCTAAATCATCATATCTTCTGAGGTTAATCATCTACAAGCATCCTTTTGCTTTTGTCAAACAAATTGAAGAACTCATATAGGATTTTCATAAATCCTCATCGTTAAAGCTTGTTACCTTGAAGATTTTAAGGTAATTTCTCTTGAAGGCTAAGGTACGTCTCACTCTCTAATTACGTAAATTATAGATTGGTATATGATATACTTAGTATTAGTGATAGTTAGGAAATATGGTAGTCACTAGAAATGCCATTTGTTGGCTTTCTAGTTTTTAAAAGAATTTGTTCATTAGGAACCATTCTTTCACATGGATTATCCATGAACCACTATAAAATGGAAATCTTCTATTGCCACAAACTCACGTAGACGAAGAAAAATGAGTTAGTGGATAATAATTAACATAGAAGTAGGATTAGTTTTGCATCGGAAAAGTATTAAACCACTATGGATGAAACAAACTCCCTTCCACCTTGACGCTCGCTTCAACTACGTCTATCAAAATCTCCTTGTTGAAATCTTAACTCCATTCTAATCTCTCATCCTCCACAATATCTACTCTTTACCATTTCAAAACGTATCAATTAATTTTTTTCGTTCGAAGAAATTAATTCATCATGTTCGCAAGAAGTCTAGTCAACAAATCATCTTATGTATTGACAAAAAACTTTTTAATTAAACAAAGAGTTGATTAAAAAATTGTCAATATTCATTCTCACAAAACTAGCCAAAAATCAAAGAATTTTTTTTCTTCAGGTGGCGGCCCCCTTAAAATTAAGGGGACCGGCTGTGTAAAAAGGGTTGCCCCTTTAATTAATTAAGGGGACCACCAATCTGCGAAACCAAACACCCCCTTACAGTTGAATTTTATACCAAACATCACTTTTCTCTCTTCCCTCTTCTCCTACATGCTGAGTGACGAAAACCACAACCCAAAACCTTTATAATTCTATCATCAAACTTAAAATTCATCGAATTTCGCAAGGGGTAATCACCAATAACTCGATTAACAACATCTATTGTAAGATTTCCTACACCTTTCCTTTTCAATTTCATCTAATTTTGCTCTCAATCAAAATTGGGTATTTTTCACAACTTTTATATTTATTTTTGATTAAGTCTAGGAAATCCATAACTATAATGATTCCCGTAGTCATAGGTATTCAAAATTTCAATAGGATTGAGTCACAATTTTTTTTGGTTCAAAAAATTCATCAAAAATATTTACATTATTTTTCAATTTTCTTTAAGAGAAATTTCAAAACAAAAGTTAATACATTGTTGATTCATGCCAAAAACATGTTAAAATAATCATACATTGTCTATCGAAACATACGTATCTAAACGTTTATTTTTCGACTCAATGAATAAAGTTTTATAAAATTGAAGGGGTGTTTGGTTCGTTTCTTAGGATAAATGTTTAGAGTCGAAATGACCATCACTATAGTTTTGTCACTTGTATAATCACATAACTAGTTTGTGTAAGTCATCAATATATAAAATTCATATATATATTAATACATATTATAAAAAGTGTAAAATAAAGGGGCGTTTGGTTTAACGGTCTAAAACATAGTGTTGAGTCAAAACAAACACCATTTAACTCTCACCAAGTCAGAAAATGATGAACCAATATTTTTTAACTAAATATACAACTTAACGTATATCTTTCGACAATCTTGGTCAAGTATTGCATTGATATGGGAGTGTTTGGGTTATTTCTTAGATGTTGAAATATATAACTAATATATATTCTTCGACACTCTAGATTAAGTGAAAAATAAATTAAGGAACATATGGATTACTTCTTAGGTTTTTATTTTTTAGAGTCAAAGTAATTTTGATCCCACATATAGTATTTTTCTTACATACTCTTTTTATTTTTGCATTTTTTACATTGTTGTTGACTTGTTTAGGTGACAAAAATGCCAAAAGCTACTACCACCGATGTATCTCTCACTAAATCCTATATCCCAAAAGTATCCAAAATTCCTGACATCTCCCCTACTATTGCCCAATTCTAGAAACCTATTGAAAACCGCAACATTCACGAAGGTCGTGTTATTGATCAAGCCTACTACAAATCCAACAATATCGAGCGTCTCTTTACTAACATTCGCTTCAATTGTCTCTTTCAAATCAACGAACCGATTGTTCCGAGATTTATTCTAGACTTCTATAGTCAAGTCACGGTACAAACCGATGACTATGGCTATCTTGTCATCTCTTTTATGATTCAACACAAATTCATAACTCTTACTCTCGCTCAATTCGGTTAAATCCTCAAAATTCCATACAATGGTCAAGCCGTTTTTACAAACGAGTGGGACCTTGCATCTCTTGAATATTCTCAAGAAACCGAGGGACCATATTGCACCGATCTTCCTACTCCCGACGACATTCGTCGACTTCTTGAATTGGAACGTGTCGTGGTAGACCGTACCATTAAAAGTCAAACGGTCGCTCTCAATCCAAATCAAATTCTCACCAAAGAACTAAGCCCCGACATGAAGCAATGGGAAGAACTCATTCGAGAGAATGTATTCGGACTAGGAGGACATCGGGACCGTCTCCCCGCTTGTCTTGCTCACATGTTGTATTGTGTTGTTGCCGAAGAACAATACAATCTTGCTTATTTCTTTGTCAAAAGAATCGAATGTGCCAAAGCTACTCCAACCGCAAATCTTCCTTATGGCATGTTCTTGACACGTCTCTTTCGACATGTTATAGAACTTTACCCTCATCTTGACAATGGCATTTACGATGTTGTTGAACGAGTCATGCGTCCACTTGCTCTAAGACAAACCCGTCGACCCCGAAGTGATCGTGGAAAAGCCCGTCACTCCGTCTCTTCAACCTCCGCCCATCATAACCTTGGATCTTCGTCTCACCAAGGAGATGATGATGAGGATGATGGTGCATCTCGTGCTAGTACCCCATCTCCTACCACCTATCTTAACTCTCTTCATCCACTCAACTACCAAAACTACCATATGCCTTCCTCTTCCAAGCAAACCGATGAAACTCTCTTTGCATGACAAACCACCTTGCTCAACCTAATGCAACGAATGCATGAGGAGATGCGCGAAGGGTTCAAGTCATTTGGAAAGACATTAAAAGGAGTGTTTAGCAAGAAGAATTGAAGACATATGATAGAAATTAGCTAGATAGCTAAATGTGGTTTAAGACAATTTTTAACTTGATTATGTGTATGTTCTAAACAACTTGTGTGGTGATCATCCGATTTATTCGGAAAGACTTGGTTATTAGTTATCTTTAGATGCTTATTTGCTATGATGATTTAAACCTTTGGATGTTTTATTTAATCAACTACTTATGCTACTTTGGTTTCATGATTTGATGTGTTTATTACATGTTATATGATTAAATGTGCTTATAAAACTCAATAGGGCTTGCTGCAAATAAACCATCAAAACAGAAATACTCTCACAAAAAATTCTGAGAAAAATCATTTTTCTGTGAAAAATGGAAACCAGTAGAGGGCGGCCCCCTTAATTCATTACGGGCGGCCCCCTTATCTTTAAGGGGATTGGCCCCTAATTAAGGGGACCGCTCTAGCAAATCACGGGTAAAACATTATTTTTCCTGCTTTTTGACCATCTTTTACCTAGTCTCAGCTATCTTTGCCCAGAATGCTCGAACACAATTTGGAATAACCTAAACTAGTTCAAATTCATTCCTTTTCTAATCCATCCTCTTCCTATAAATCCCTTCCAAATGATCATCTGTCGGAACCCGATCTACACTTTCACTTCATATTTCACAACACGGATCGAACTAAGAAACTAGAAATAAGATAATGGTTTAGAGAGAGAAAGAAGAGAGAGAGATATAAGAGAAAAAAAAGGATATTATTTAGAAATAATAAGAAGAGATATTTTCTTAGTAGAAAATATCTATATATATACCCCTACACATTTAATGTGACGCGTGGGATATTTAACTAGGACTCGAGCTCGGGTTTTGCTTGGGATTAAACCCAAAACATATACAAGATTAGATTAACTATCTAACCCGA